>JASDQU010102141.1:0-15992 GCA_032191745.1 Picea mariana
ACAAATTATGACACCCCCATTAATACCCAAAAGTATGTTCTTGGGGAATTCCACTCTAATTAGGATATGAATGAGGGAATCACTTGGAAATTTATGCCCAAGTATGTTATAACTTAAATTTGTATAAGAGTGAAAGAACCAAGAATCGTTTGGGGTGCACCCTAACTTTAATATAGGATAGAGGAGAACTTAATCTTTTAGGGTCATGCATTGTATATAATACAAGTTATTTTTCAAGTCAATAAGTGAAGTATCCTTAGGCACAAGGGATGAAAATAATCCTAACTTAGGCATGCTCACTACTAGGCATATTTACGAGACATCTTTAAGTACTTGATCCAACTAATAGACCCATCATCATATATCCTTATAAGCATGCCCCCTTCTAACATTTGGATGAGACTAATCTTTTTTAAAGAAAGCATAGTATTAGGGCAGATTTATGATATCAAATTCTCATTCCATCTTGTGATTAGAAATGGCTCACATGTTAAGAAAAGTAAAATATATTTTAATTAAGTTTATTCGATGGGGTTTACTTGCTTTAGAATGTTTGAACCCATTCCCATATATGTCTTATGGAGACGTCCCCTTCAAACCCATAATTTCCAACCATACTCTTTGATTTTCCACATGTTCATAAAGGGGCACACATGTTGAGAAAGCATATACTATTATATGTAGGGTGATTAAGTCATGCTAATTACAAAGGGGTCCCTCTCACATGAATTCATAAAACTTCATGTCCACCTTTTCACATGTTCGATGGGTTCAATTTACTTTGGAGCCACCTTGGTACATGCTAAACAATACAATGTTGTGGGTCCTCAAGTGGTAATACAAGCAGCCATATAAACTCACATGCTAGGAATGGAGCCGCACCCATTGAGCGACTCTTCCTCATGGCTCATTCTATTCCATTGACTATTCAAATGGATTGGGCATCATTCTTTTATAAGGTAACATTAAATCTCTTTGTACTACATAAGGTTCATACCCATGGAGTATCATGAACTTCACTTATCAAAGCCAATTGATCACATTGAGGAGTTATACATTTTTAGTACCTTCTAGAACACAAGGAATATTATTTTTTATTGTAAAAGGTTGATCTAGAAACTCTCTATTTAAAGAGAAGTTCCTTCACATCTTAAGCATGGTTGGATTTGCGAGTTTCTAGCAAATTCTAGTGATGGATCACCAAGATACCCACTTCAAATTTCTAAATAGAACTAACCCTTTCTCAAGATATTGTGCATTAACATGACATCTTTATGATACCCAATTACATTGATAGAACCATTAATGTAACCTCTTATAATATATACGAAGGATTCAATATCAAATTTAACCTCTACATCTAATTAAAAAAAATAAATTTTTGAAGTATTTTTTTTAATTAAATTGTTTTTTGATATAAACATTTTATGTTTCACAATTATTATATATTTAATTATTCACAATGTTAATTTATATTTAATTTAAAAAAAAAAATTAATATAGATGTAATGCTTTATAAATATTTTAAGTGTCGCAATTATTTTATATGATAATAATTTATTTTTAAGGTCATGATATTTGTGTAGGATATTTTTTTGTTTATAGGATAAGAGATTCTCCCTTAACCATTTGATTGTTATTATTTTATATGATAATAATTTATTTTTAAGGTCATGATATTTGTGTAGGAGATTCTGTTGTTTATAGGAGAAGAGATTCTCCCTTAACCATTTGATTGTTAACCATTTGATTGTTAAGGTGTATGGAAATATATAACCTTGTTCTTTAGTTTTCACCATGACTTCCAAAGTCAAAACACGAATTTTATATTTACAATATTACTTTATAAAAAATAAATGAATTTTATATTTACCATATTAATTTATATAGAAATTTAATTTCATGTAAAGTAAAATAAAAGTTTATACATAAATTTAATGTCATATAGTGAAACCAATTATTAATGTTGGATAAGTATAACACTCAAACTATTTGGTGAATTATATTCCAAGTATATTGACTTGAAGTAGTAAGATAGTGGTATATAGTGATATAAAGAATGAAAAATTGTTAAACACCATTTTGATTGACCCTTATTTTTTTCAATAGTATTTTTTTATATTTTATTTTAATAATATTGCATTAGGTTCAAGGGTATATGAACCTTTAGGTGAATATCTCTTATAACTTTAACATTTTTTTAATGACTACATGATAAAATGAAAGAAGAGTTGATCATCTCTTCCATTTTAAAGATTTATTTTTAGCATTTTATTTTATCGCTAACTTTGTCACTTTTGCCAATTTGTCACATCATTTTGAACATTTTATTACTAGTTAACTTTGCCACTTTTTGACAATAGAATCATTTTTTGATAGTACATAGTGAACATAAAATAAAACATTTAAATTAATACATAGCAGAAAAGTTTTTAAGAATTTGATGCTTAATTTAAAATGCATTGTAAAAAAAATAATACATAAAACATTATTTCATTACTAGTTAGCTTTTCCATTCCACCTTTTGAATGGTATAATCATATTTTTGACAATACACAGTGAACATAAAATCAAACATTTAAATTAATACATAGCAGAAAATTATTTAAGACTTTGATACTTAATTTAAAATGCATTGTAAAAAGAAGAATATACAAAACATGATTTGACAATAGAATCATGTATTTTTCATATTTTCGAAAGTACACAATAAACATAAAATGAAACATTTAAATTAATACATTGCAAAACATTAGTTCATAACAAGTTAACTTTGCAACTTTTTTACCATCAATTATGAGAAATTGAATATGAGACAAAAATTACTATTTTGAATTCCAAAATTATGAAATACATATATTATAATCAAATTTATACAAAACATTAGTTCATAACAAGTTAACTTTACCACTTTTTTACCATCAATTATGAAAAATCAAATATATATCAGACAAAATTACTATTTTGAATTCCAAAATTATGAAATATATATATATATATATTATGATTAAAGTTTGAATAGTAACATTGTAAAATACATAAGTTCCACGTCCATTTTAGGATGATAACAAAAACAAAGACATTTAACTCCAAAATTCTAGAATCTAAGCCATCACTTTAAGATAGATCACTTCATACATGAAATTCAAACTGTAAAAAAACAGATTTCAAAAATTTTAAATTTACAATTCAAACATGTGAAATAATGCAGAATTCAAAAATTGTAATTAAAATAAAATTGGCATACATACCAAAAGAGTTAACAGTCATCCTCTAACATACTATTTCCCACAAAATATATTGTAAACATATTTTCCACCAAATATAATTTAGACATCTGTAAAAATAAAAAAACAAATAACACATATTAGCATATATACTACGCAACTAAATATTAAATAAACAATAAGTAATAATAACATAACCAACCACAAGATTTAAGATCTAGTTACTCTCCAATTAAGAGTACATAATTTAAAAAATTTGCAAATCTTATCTAAAATCTTAAAAAAATTTAAAAAGAAAAATTATGTTCTTGGTAAAAAAAAGTTGAATTAAAGAACTATATAATAATCTGAAAATAAATATAGAACTGTGTATGAATAAAGTTCACAAATCTTCATATTAAGTCATTCTTCCAATGAAATACTTATCTCATTGTGGATAAAGTCTCAAATCCTTGTGGATAAGGTCCCAAATCCTGGAGGTGAAATTCTCCTTATGGATAAGGTCCCAAATCCTTAAGGTGAAATTCTCCTTGTGGATAAGGTCCCAAATCCTTGAGGTGAAATTTTCATCCCAAGTGATGTTATTGTGTTCTTGGTAAAACAAATTGTGTGTTAGAGTTAGATAATAATCTGAAAATAAATATAGAACTGTGTATGAAGATAATTCACAAATCTCCATGTATTAAGTCATTCTTCCAAAGAAATACTTATCTCCTTATGGATAAAGTCCAAAATCCTTCCGAAAATTCTCCTTGTGGATAAAGTCTCAAATCCTTAGATGTAATTCTCATCCCAGGTGTTGTTATTTGAACATATTTACACATCAATAAAATACTAATCTCCTCAGCAGTTAAATACTTCTCATCTTCTTCTACAATGGTCATATAATCAAATTTCACGATGCCCTTTCAAACTAAAGGACTCATAAATCTCCATATTAAGCAATTCTTCCAAAAAACTACTTATTATCTAAAAAAGTTCATAAATATCCATTTTAAATATCATTCTTCCAAAAAATACTTATCTTCTCTTTCTTCGATGAAATAGATGTTCTCATATATTACTATGCCATTCTTGGACAAGAAAGAAAGGACTGCAATTGAGGAAAATTTAGAAACTTTCTCTTTTCTGATGTGGGATAGAATCCGTTCTCAAATATTCAAACATATTCAAGTTCAAAATTAGGTGTTCATCATGATCTAACCTAAAATAAGTTTGAGTGTACACCATTTAAGACAATGACAAACTTATCTAGGGGTGCTATATAATTCAAAATAATTGAGGAAAGGCTAAACTATAAATTTCAGAAAACAAAAATTTGATAAAAGTCAAGAACGTACATTTATGAATCATCTTGAATGGACACATCCTTTCCTAATCTGGGTGCTTCCTCAATCCCAATATCTCTTCCGAACACACTCTCTTGTAATCTCTTATCCACATTAGCTTATATAACACATTTCAAATTTGAAAATTTAAAAAATTATATTCAAATGATTATATAACACATTAAATTTAAATGATTTTAAGACATGAAATGATATCTGTGAACTCCCACTCGCTTCAAACTCTCCCAATGAGAATTGAGACAAGTCAGCCCAAGTACCAGGAGATGGAATAGATGGAATAGAGAGTTGTGAACAACACAACTAAGAACTAAATCTAGGATTCAATGTGTTCACAATTATACAAAATTATAAATGTTGTTGATGTCTTATTCAAAAGAGTGGAGATTGAAAAACTATTAGAAAAAACATACCCGATTCAATCCATCCAAATTCAAACTTGTCAAATGAAGTCCCCTACCAACTGGAGATTCGTTTAACATATCTCCAAACTACAATTAATGGCAAGAAGAAATCAATTGTTTCTATAGAGACAAGGATATCTAAATCTAGAACTCGAAGTAAAGTATCATAAAATGCGTCAAAATGTTTCTAAATAGATCACATACCAATCTACGATTCGGGTCATCATTCTAAATGACCTTCTTCCAACCATTCCAACAAAATTTGACATACTCCTTTTGTTGACATTGCATCTAAATCTGCATCTGTTTTATCAACAAATGTGGCCTAGGAATTGGCTTCTTCTCGCTGACACTTCATGCCAACATCAACACCATAAAACATAGCTTCCAAATTTTCCATGATTGCAGTCCTAGCCTCTTTGCCAACTTATGATGTAGACTAGAACTCTGAAAGTGATGCAAATACCTCTTTTGGATGAGGTACTAAAGGTTGTGGAGGCCTTGGCAATGCCACACTTTGATATGCCCCTTTGTGATCATATGTATGTCATTTACCAGTCCCATAATATTTGGATGGTAGACTAGTATAATCCGGGTGCATGTGCAAGAAAAACTCCACAAAAAAGTGTCTTGCAAAATAGTGTGGAACCTCATCATTCCACGGAAATTTCTCATATGCGGCCAAAAATCTGTTATACAGATGTCCAACAAAGTCAGGGTGCTTAAAATATTGCACCTTCAACATTTTCCTCTTTGGACCCTCTTTGAAATTGAACATGGAGATGGCGTCTTCTTTTGAAACTCTACTTTTTACTGTCTCCCATTTATCAGGACCCATCACCTCTAACTTTCGCCGCCTCATTAGATCGACAAAATTGTCAGTGGTTGGCCCCATCTTCTGATATGCATCCATAAAGTTTTCCAGTGAATGCAAAATAATTTTCAAACTTTGTTTGCTCTCTAGAGGAAGTTCCAAGACCGCCAAATCATTTTCCAACTTCTTTTTAACACCTGAGCATCACTCAAGCATCATTGCTTCAGTATTCCCTTCCCAGGGAAGTTCATCACCAACTTCTGAAGGATAGGTGGATGTTGGCGTGTAATCTTCTATTTCTTCATAACACGGCCTCCTAAATCCAACTTCACCCTCTATACCGACATTTGAATCTTCATGACAACCACTCTCATTGTTGCCCCTTTCTCTAAATTGATTGCCTAAACACACATTTGAAAGTAACTTCAAGATTTAACCTCACAAAAATTTAAATACAACAAAATTCAACAAAAATAAACAAAATTTAAGAAACTTACCAGAAATATTCTCTTGTCTAGAGCTATTCCCTACATTCTCAGGTGTAGGAGTGTTGATGTGCAACCTATCTAAGAAGGTTGCATCCATAACACTGATTTGAGCAGGTTCTGCAGTCGATCTATTTATAGACTCGTTTGAAAATATCCTCTGACGAGATTGTTGGTGCTCACTCGAAGTCTCAGTTGAAGAAGGAGTTACTGTTCTTCCTTCTTAAGAATGCCTAGAGTGTTTGTGAGGAAATTTTTCATAATCTCGTGTCGACATCACTCCACAATATCTATCCACAATGTAGATTTTATCAAAACAAATCCAGAGATGTACACAAGTTCAAGCAATTAAAAATGCAGATATAAATCAAAGTTTTAAACAAGCAAGCCACGGAGGTACTTGCACATTAGAAGGCGCAAATACTAGTCATTCATCCATGAATCAATCAACTAAAAGATAAGTAAGGGGTCTATAGACAACATGGCAGATTCTTATCCTTCACTCATCATCCATGCATAGAAAAGCAGGGCATTTGAATCTATAGGTCTTTAAACACCGAAGTGGCGACCGTCGATTTAGCTCCTGGCTGACTGCTCAGGCACGAACTGATGACTAAAGGGATAAGTGACAAAAGATAAAACCACAAACTTTTCACAATAATCAATAAAACCCACACATAGAAGTCATTGAAATCAAAAGTTGGGTTCGCCAAGGGACTGCCATTCCACTGAGAGGTTTATCATTCACAAGCCACATCAAAGAAAAAGATGCAAAAACTAAACATTCAGCCATGAATCAATCAACTAAAAGATAAGTAAGGGGTCCATAGACAGCATGGCAGATTCTTATCCTTCACTCATCATCCATGCACAGAAAAGTAGGGCATTTGAATCTATAGGTCTTTAAGCACCAAAGTGACGACCGTCGATTTGGCTTCTGGCCAACTACTCAAGCAGGGACTGATGACTAAAGGGATAAGTGACAGAAGATAAAAACACAAACTTTTCACAATAATAAAAAAAACCCACACATAGAAGTCATTGAAATCAGAATTTGGGTTCGCCAAGGAATTGTCATTCCACTGAGAGGTTTATCATTCACAATCCACATCAAATAAGAAGACGAAAAAACTAAACATTCATCCATGAATCAATCAACTAAAATATAAGTAAGGGGTCCATAGACAACATGGCAAGTTCTTATCCTTCACTCATCATCCATGCACAGAAAAGTAGGGCATTTGAATCTATAGGTATTTAAACACCGAAGTGTCGACCATTGATTCGGCGCTTAGCTGATGCAAGAGCATCGCTCACTCATCAAGCGAGCCAGCGCGTGGAGTAGGAAGAATAGCTGGATAGCGCCAGCATCAAAATTTTGAAACACTTTGAAAACTGTTGCACAAGACATTAATGTATTGATGTGATGAAGCGCACTTGTATTGTATTGTATATAGGAAGGCATTTAATAGTTTTAATGCTGGTAGATAGAATTTAATTATAGATTTGATAGTTTTATAATTCGAGAGGGCAAACGGAATATAGGCACCCTCCTTTGTACATTGTATTATCATTCATTCAAGAGCAAGAAGAGAGCAGAATAGGGAAATTGTGAGCAAAATCCCCATGTACAGATATTGAATTAATAGGAAAGCTTTCATTCAATTCCATGGATGTGATTATTCTCTGTGTGTTGTTGATACTATGCTGTTGCATATTTTCTTCTTGTTATGCCTTTGTTTTATATGCTGTGTATGTGATTTCATGGTAGAATTGAAATCTATGAGAGAGATGAGAATAAGTTTCAATTATTTCTCTATCAGAGCCAAGAGATTCCTACATAGAGTGCAGTCGAATTCATCCGCATAGAGTGCGTTGATGAGGCCAGATAGTTGAAATCTTATTCTCATCTGCCCAGTGTTGAATTGGGTCACCAGAGTCGTGCAGAGAAGGTGCCGACCAAATTGGAAGTCTCAGTGGCGATTCTGAGTTAAGGGAGTGAAGATCGCTGCTGCAGGCGAGTGCAAGGAATTTGAAGGACCCAACAAATCGAGAGCTGCTGGAGGTCTATGGAGGAAGACGTGGGTGAAGTCTCCGAAGGAGTCAGAGTTGAAAAAGATCAGGAGAAATAGTTCCTTGCACATATTGTGGCACAGGGTCCGAAGGGATTCGAACAGGGAATCTTTGAAGTGGAGGAGATCTACAAGGCGGAGAATAAATGGCCAGGGTTCATGGAGGAGAATCATGAAATCCCGTTGACCATTAGATATGAGAGGAGCTTGCGAGGGAGTTAACTCGTAGGCACACAAAGAATCAAGCCATCACATATCGGCATTCGGCGGTTGGCGAGGTAAGAGTTTACTCGTTGAAAATCGCGAGTCACGATTTCCAGAGTCAACGGGAGCCGTCGATCGGCACGGGACACGTGGCATCAGATCCAAGAGAGTCGGGATTCGGTGTTCGGAGTTTTATTGTGCAAAGGATTGTGAACGACGAAATCACAATCCCGCGATTCCTGATCACACGGAGCAAGGAGGTGACGTGGCAATGTGGGACCTCAAGGTTTAGTGAAGGACAGGTGGCGCAGTATCGGAGAATCGGCACCTCGACACTCGGGATTTGAATTTACAAAGCATTGATATCATGAGTAGAAATATCCCGAGAGGGAAATCCCCGATGGGAGTGGAAAGCGTTGACCATTGACCATCGGCATTCGGGGTTCGGAGTTTGATTTGCACGAAGACAGTGCTGCGAGATTCGCGATATCGCGAATCCTAATTTCCCGAGAAGCGAAAGGGAGATCGCCGAGGAGCTACTGTGGGTAGTAAAAAATCCCAAGAGGAGTTGGAAGAGTTCTTTAACTCTTCGGGCTTGTGAGACGAAGAAGGTCCTGGTGAGGAGCGAGTTGAACCGTGAGGGTTTCGAGACTTGCATCAAAGTGGTATTAGAGTGGGAGTGGTATTTGTTTTCTATGGAAGAGAAAGAGAGAAGACACCATGCCACCGCGGAGAGAAAGGCAGTCACCTGATCATGAAGACAGGGATGCCCGAAGAAGGGGTAGACCGACAGGGAATCTAGAAATGGAACGATAGATACGAGAGCTCAGGGCGAGACTCGAGGAGATGGAGACCACCCAAAGGTGCGGAGTTGGCACTGGGGAGTTCAGCGATTCTGAAGTTGAAGAGAAAGCTGGACATGAGACAGAAGAGGTCTCAACAGAAGATGCTTCAACTGAACGGTTGATTAGAGCCATTTCTAGGATGAGCTCAAAGACCAACATGGACATTCCCGTCTATGAGGGAAGTCTAAATGCAGAGGAGTTGTTGGATTGGATCCGAGCACTTGACACCTAATTCGATTACGAAGACATCGAAGAGGACAAAAAGGTAAGGCATGCTGTTACTAAGTTGAAAGGACATGCAGCCTTATGGTGGGGTGAGTTGCAAGTTGATAGGCGCTGCAAAGGAAAACAAAAAATTAAGAACTGGGACAGGATGATCGCTAAGATGAAAGCGAAGTTCATCCCGAGAGATTATCAGATCACTTTGTTTAGGTGTATGCAGAACCTGAGACATAAATTGATGACGGTGAAAGAGTACACCGAGGAATTTTACAGGCTCAACATTCGAGCTGGTCATCGGGAGAGTGATGACGAAAAGGTGGCGAGATACTTGAATGGGTTGAGGTATGACATTCAAGATGAGCTAAGCATGGTTACCATTCGAACCGTTGAGGATGCGTACCAAATGGCTCTAAAAGCTAAAGAGAAGTTGAGCCGTAAGCAAGGACAACGAGGGCGAGGCAGGAGCTAGCCCAGAGGCAAAGCGGTTGCCCAGAAAGAATATCAGAAGCCCAAGGAGGAATGGAAGAGACCTCAGGGTAAGGCTGAGAGAGGTGGAACCTCACAGCAAAGGCAACCACAAACTGAACAGAGGCAGCAATATGCTGAGTCGAGGAGACAACATACAGAGCAGGGTGGTGGATATGCAGACGTAAATACTTTTCCTTGTACCATAGGTAGAGGAAGAGGCTGTGGAGGAGTCATCACATGTTTTACATGTGGAAAAGACGGACACAAAGACGTTGATTGTCCAGAAAGGAAAATGGACAGAGGAAAATCTCACGTCGCTGAGGCGCAGAGGCATGATGTGGAGGATGAAGACACTGGAAGTGGGAAGTCACTGACAGTGCACAAAGTTCTCTTGAAACCTGAGAAAGAGGTGGAGGACACAACGCAAAGATGCAGACTGTTCAGGACCACGTGCAAAACCAAGGGCTAGAAATGAAAGGTCATAGTGGACAGCGGAAGCACCGATAATCTTGTTTCAACCGAGATGGTGGAAAAGTTGGAGCTGGAGACGAACAGACACTCGAGTCCATACAAAGTGTCATGGATACAGAAAGGACACCAAGTAAGTGTTACGAAACAATGCTTGGTTGAATTTAAAATGGGCGAATATAAAGATAAAATTATGTGTGACGTTATACCCATGGATGTTTGTCATGTATTATTGGGTAGACCATGGCAGTATGACCGAAATGTGGTTCATGATGGGAGGATGAACACGTACACCTTGGAGAAGGATGGGAAAACACACACATTTCTTCCGATAAAGGATAAAGAAGTGAAGCCGGAAGTAAGCAGTACAATACTTCTCATGAGTGGGAAAGAACTTCTCACGAAGATAGAAAAAAATGAAGATCCACAATTCTTTGTTGTCAGGAAGCCGAGAATTGTCCTGACAAGCACAAGAGTGGATGACTTGCCAGAGGAGATTCAGGAACTGTTGGGAGAGTTCGTTGATATCATCGTGGATGAACTACCTCGTTCGTTGCCACCGATGCGGAGTGTGAGTCATCACATTGACCTCATACCCGAAGCAAGTTTACCAAATAAGGCAGCGTACAGGTTGACACCTCAGGAGAACGAGGAGGTCAAAAGGCAGGTACAGGATCTGCTAGATAAAGGACTGGTCAGGGAGAGTCTGAGTCCATGTGTTGTTCTGACAGTATTGAGTCCAAAGAAGGATAGAGGCTGGAGGATGTGTACAGACTCCAGGGCGATAAATAAAATCAACATCAAGTACAGGTTTCCACTGCCGAGAATGGATGAATTAATGGATTGCCTGAGCAGGGCAAATTATTTTTTGAAAATTGATCTCAAGAGCGGATATCATCAGATTCAGATGAGAGAGGGAGATGAATGGAAGACGACATTCAAAACAAACAAGGGTTTGTATGAATGGCTGGTCATGCCGTTTGGTTTGACAAACGCGCCAAGCACATTTATGAGGATGATGAATGAAGTCCTGAGGGAATTCATTGGCAAATTTGTGGTCGTTTATTTGGACGACATATTAATTTTCAGCAAGACTAGGGATGAACACTTGAGGCATTTGGCCATAGTGATGAGAAGGCTACAGCAGGAGAAGCTGCTGATCAATTTGAAGAAGTGTTCCTTCATGCAGACAAAACTCATTTATTTGGGTTTTGTGATCTCGGTGAATGAATTGAAGATGGATCCTGAGAAGGTGGAAGTAATCAGGAATTGGCCATCACCGAGGAATGTTTTTGAGGTAAGGATTTTTCATGGATTGGCCAGTTTCTACAGAAAATTCATTCGGAATTTTAGTGGAATTAGTGCAGCGATGATGGACACGGTGAAGAAGCGGCATAAATTTTTTCACTGGACAACCGAGGCTGAAAGAAGCTTCAATCTGTTGAAGCAGAAGATAACAAAGAAACCGGTTTTGGTGTTGCTGGACTTTCAGAAAACTTTTCAGGTGAAATGTGATGCCAGTGGATATGCTGTTGGAGGGGTCCTAAGTCAGGATGACAGACCTGTGGCATATTACAGTGAGAAGCTGGATGATGCAAAGTTGAAATACTCCACATATGATAAAGAGTTCTATGCCATCATACAAGCATTGAAGAAGTGGAGGCATTACTTGATACCCAAAGAATTCGTTTTGTACAGTGATAATCACGCATTGCAGTTCGTGAGTCAATAGGAGAAGTTGAACCAGAAGCATGTGAAATGGGTAGAGTACATGCAAAATTTTACATTTGTGATCAAACACATTTGAGGGACTGCTAACAAAGTGGCTGATGCTTTGAGTAGGAAATGTTTACTGTTACAGGAATTCAGAGTCAAGACCTTGGGTTTTGAAAATCTGAAAGATATGTATGCAGGTGATGCAGATTTTGCAGAAGTGTACGAGGCAGCTGAGAATCCAGTTCTCAGGGATCGGAGTCTGTGGTTGGAATATATGATTCAGGATGGATTTTTGTTTAAAGGCAATCAACTGTGCATTCCAGATTGCTCCATGAGGGAGAATTTGGTGAGGGAAAAACACAGCAGTGGCTTAGCAGGTCATTTTGGGCATGACAAGACATTTGCCAAGCTGAGAGAATCGTATTATTGGCCGGGGATGTGAGCAGATGTAAATCAATTTGTTGATAGATGCAGGATATGTCAACATGCGAAAGGCCGAAAGCAGAACACATGGTTCTATCAGCCATTGCCTATACCCGAGAGACCATGGGAGGCAATTAGTATGTATTTTGTTCTGGAATTGCCGAGAACACAAAGAGGAGTTGATTCCATATTTGTAGTGGTGGACAGGTTTTAAAAGATGGCACATTTCATACCATGTCACAAAACCAGCGGTGCAACCCACATTGCGAACTTGTTTTTCAAAGAGATTGTCCGATTGCATGGATTGCCGAGAAGCATAATCTCGGATCGAGATACCAAATTCATAGGTCATTTTTGGAGGACGCTGTGGAAGAATCTCGGAACTAACTTGGAATTTAGTTCAGCTTATCATCCGCAAACAGATGGACAGACCGAGGTGGTCAATAGAATCCTGGGGGATTTATTGAGGAGCTTGGTGACGGAGCACCACAACAGTTGGGACCAGATATTGCCACAGGCAGAATTTGCGTACAACGATTTGGTGAATCAGAGTACAGGGAAGAGCCCATTTCAATTTTTTTATGGGACACAGTCAAGGGGAGTATCTGAGCTCAGGGAGTCAGAACAAGCTGAAACTAGCAGCACGAGAGCTGAGGAGTTCGCTGAGGCGATGCAAGAACTTCACGCGCAGGTGAAACAGTGATTGCAGAAGGCGAATCAAGAGTATAAGCACAGAGCAGATCAACGAAAGAGACAACTTCAGTTTTAAGTTGGGGACATGGTTCTGGCACATTTGAGGAAGGAAAGGTTCCCAAGGAGAACATATAACAAACTCAAGATGAAGAAAATCGGACCGTGCAGAGTCCTGAAAAAGTTCGGAGAGAACGCATATGAGCTTGAGTTGCCAGAGGGCATCGCAATATCTCCGATTTTCAATGTTTCAGATTTATACCCATACAGGGCTGAGCAAGTAGAAGCTAGAACTGAGGAACCAGTGGTCTAGTGGCAGAAACAGTTACCAGTTGCACAAAAACCTCAGATGGAGTGCATACTGGACAAGTGACTGGGAAGGAAGACCAGGAGAAAGCAGTATTTTGAATACCTGGTGAAGTGGAAGAATCACCCAGTAGAGGATGCCAGCTGGGAAACAGAGGCTGTGATACAAAAGCATGGGCACACCGTGCAGAAGCTCATGGACAGGAGCCCATGAATATTTTCAAGCCGAGGAGTATGATGCAGGAGAATCGCTCACTCATCAAGCGAGCCAACGCGTGGAGTAGGAAGAACAGCTGGATAGCGCCAGCATCAAAATTTTGAAACACTTTGAAAACTGTTGCGCAAGACATTAATGTATTGATGTGATGAAGCGCACTTGTATTGTATTGTAGATAGGAAGGCATTTAATAGTTTTAATGCTGGTAGATAGAATTTAATTGTAGATTTGATAGTTTTATAATTCGAGAGGGAAAAYGGAATATAGGCACCCTCCTTTGTACATTGTATTATCATTCATTCAGGAGCAAGAAGAGAGCAGAACAGAGAAATTGTGAGCAAAATCCCCATGTATAGATATTGAATTAATAAGAAAGCTTTGATTCAATTCCATGGATGTGATTATTCTCTGTGTGTTGTTGATACTATGCTGTTGCATATTTTCTTCTTGTTATGCCTTTGTTTTATATGCTGTGTATGTGATTTCATGGTAGACTTGAAATCTGTGAGAGAGATGAGAATAAGTTTCAATTATTTCTCTGTCAGAGCCAAGAGATTCCTGCATAGAGTGCAGTCGAATTCATCCGCATAGAGTGCGTTGATGAGGCCAGACATTTGAACTCTTATTCTCATCTGCCCAGTGTTGAATTGGGTCACCAGAGTCATGCAGGGAAGGTTATGACCGAATTGGAAGTCTCAGTGGCGATTCTGAGTTAAGGGAGTGAAGATCGCTGCTGCAGGTGAGTGCACGGAATTTGAAGGACCCAACAGTTCGAGAGCTGCTGGAGGTCTGTGGAGGAAGACACGGGGGAAGTCTCTGAAGGAGTCAGAGTTGAAAAATATTAGGAGAAATATTTCCTTGCACATATTGTGGCACAGGGTCCGGAGGGATTCGAACAGGGAAGCTTTGAAGTGGAGGAGATCTACAAGGAAGAGAATAAACGGCCAGGGTTCGCGGAGGAGAATCGTGAAATCCTGTTGACCATTAGATCTGAGAGGAGCTTGCGAGGGAGTTAAATCGTAGGCGCACAAAGAATCAAGCCATCACATATCGACATTCGGCGGTTGGCGAGGTACCAGTTTACTCGTTGAAAATCGTGAGTCGCGATTTCCCGAGTCAACGGGAGCCGTCGATCGAAACGGGACACGTGGCATCAAATCCTAGAGAGTCGGGATTCGGCGTTTGGAGTTTTATTGTGCAAAGGATTGTGAACGACAAAATCACGATCTCATGATTCCCTATCACACGGAGCAAGGAGGTGACGTGGCAACGTGGGACCCCGAGGTTTAGTGAAGGACAGGTGGCGCGGTATCAGAGAATCGGCACCTCGGCACTCGGGATTTGAATTTACAAAGCATTGATATCGCAAGTAGAGATATCCCGAGAGGGAAATCCCCGACGGGAGTGGAAAGAGTTGACCGTTGACCATCGGCATTCGGGGTTTGGAGTTTGATTTGCACGAAGACAGTGCTGCGAGATTCGCGATATCGCGAATCCCGATTTCCCGAGAAGCAAAAGGGAGATCGCCGAGGAGCTACTGTGGGTAGTAAAAAATCCCGAGAGGAGTTGGAAGAGTTCTTTGACTCTTTGGGCCTGTGAGACGAAGAAGGTCCTGGTGAGGAGCGAGTTGAACCGTGAGGGTTTCGAGACTTGCGTCACTAGCCAACTGCTCAGGCAAGGACTGATGACTAAAGGGATAAGGGACAGAAGATAAAACATCATATCCCTAAGAAATACAGAGAAAATTCAAAAGTGTTTATAATTTATAATCTTATAATTAATATCATACAACCTAAGAAAACACATAAACCTACTAGAGATGAAACCCTAAAAACAAAAATATAAAAAATAAAAACAATCTTAAGAAGAAATAATAGAAGGGGAAACAAGAAAAGAAGAAAGAAAACAAATAAAAACCATAAACAACACAAAATCTAAGAAAACACACAAACTTGCAAGAGATGAAACCCTAAAAACAAAAAATGTTAAAAATAAAAACAATATTAATAAGAAATAACAGAAGGGGGAAATAAGCAAAGAAGAAAGAAAACAAATAAAAACCACAAACAACAAAACCAAATGAAA
>JASDQU010102141.1:17257-56383 GCA_032191745.1 Picea mariana
GCTCTTCTTTCAAAATTTTCCATAAAAATGTTGGCCACCATAGAGGACCCATTGCAATACCACGGAAATATGTTGAGGAAATATTGCAACTAGATTTAATATACACAAATATAAATTGGTCAAGACTCATATTAATGTAGGTGTAAATTTATCTTTGGAACAATGTCCCAAGACAGAAGAAGAGGTAGAGTACATGTCTCATGTTCTTATACAAGTGTTTTTGAAATTTTAATGTATGCCATTGTCTATACTAGATCGGACACTACCCATGCATTGGGAGGTTTGAGAAAATACATGTCAAAAATAGGGAAGGAAAATTTAACTATTTTAAAGAAGGGTTTCATAGTTTTATGGAAGTTTATATTATTCAATTTTCTACCAAGGAAGACCTATACCAAACAATGTGATAGACATACAGGGTATTGTCGATGCAAACTAAGCTAGAGATCATGATTGAAGAAGATATATAAGTGGTTATTTATTTAACCTATTTGATACAGGATTTAACTAATATATGAGCAAGGGGTAGACTATAGTTGTAGTTGAGTATATGGAAACCACTCATGACTTATGCATTGGTCGATTTTTTATGATTTTCATCATGCTTTTTTTCCCATTGTAATCTAATACCTCTTGGTGGATTAGAGTTTAGTGATCATTGTGGAATACCTAAATATTCTTTTGATGTGGCCTCAATGTTTTACTTTCATGGCCCATATTGTGCTTAGATTCAATACATTTTTCCTCCAAGGATCAAGACCTTCCTAAAAAAATTATCATTTTTATGACCAATTTATATATTTTGACTCATGTTATGTAATCAAATAAAATTTACTCAATCTCAAGTAGGATGTGATATAGTATTGATCTAAAGTTTTAATTTGTATGGTTATCATGTAATTTTCATTCTTGAGATAATGTGGTTTACAAACAGGAATTTAGTACAATCTTGATTAATGGCTTTGACACATATGACAAGCCGATCCTATTTAGTCATTACCATAGACCCATCAACTGAATGAATGAGATATCCAAGGTATCTTGTCTTGTCATAACCTTTAGGATTTCCATCACTTAAATGTAGCAATAAAGACCCTAGAAAACTATATCTCCTTCTAATATCGAGATTTGAATTGACAAAGGAGGAAACAATGCCCTTGAAACAACATGCCAAATATTAGGAAATTAAGGGACAACTCCCACCAATCAAGGAATTGATTGAATTTCTAGATATGACTCTTCTCAAGCATAAATAGAGGCATAGTTGATAGAATAGCATTGTCAATATTGTTATTTCATTTTCCTTGTTGCTATTCAAGCTCGTTTTGATTGTAGTAAAGAGGTAATTTTATGCCATCATGTTCTAAGACATATTTTGAATAAAAGAAGCATACTTTATTGAAGTTCTAAGTATTTGAGTGTTTCCAAGGGTTTTAGGAATTTCCTTGAGTAGTGTCCACTAAAGGAAATGGTGTAGGAACCCTCTTTCTTTACATCTCGTGTCTTTGAATTTATGTTTTAGAGTAGATAAAATTTTGTAGAAACAAATTATTAGTTTACATCATTTCATTTTCTAACAGTATTTGCATTTCCTATATTTTTTTAGAAACAATTTCATTCCATGTATTTCTTTAGTTAATTTTAAATTATAATGTTTAGTACTTTGATGTGGATCCTATGAATTTCCTGTATTTCTCTAATTACTTTTAAATTATAATGGTTTGTACTTTGATGCAAATCCTATGAATGTAATGCATGATAAATAGTGTTATAATGATTTGCTAATCCGCGAACACATTGATCAATAGTCCAAGGAATTTCATTGAATAAAATTTTCCTCGAAGAGGTTATGACCTTAGACCTTCATCTATATTGTACATATTTTCATAAGAGATAGGGGCGAAATTCATGGACTCGATTGCATAAAAGTAAATTAGAATGAACTATTAAAGTTGATCGTTTTCCTTGCCACAATTTTTCATCAGAATTAGTAGTGCATATTTGATTTTTGTAATTTGCATACATAGTGCACAACACCTCATAAGTGTACATGACCTTTGGGTTGATAATTAAAGTAAATCTAAGGGGTTCTTTATATCTTGCTACAATTATTTGAATCACAATTTTTTGGCATCGTTTTCAGGGAGGTTACCAAAAACGTTTGGTGTCATTGCTTGTTATAAAAATTAGGAAAAATATGGAATTTTTGAAAAAAAATGGCATACCTATTTAGATTGTTTGCATCGACTTAGAGAAAAATATGGAAGATTTCTACCAAAATATCATATTGTTGGTATATCTAAAGTAGTAACTAGTGGTCAAATACAACACCAAGGGGATTTTGAAAAGTTTTTGAAGTAGCTTGTTTAAGAGAATCCAACAAATGATTGAATAATTTTTTGAGTAGATTGAAGAATGAGAGCACAATATTACATGGATTTTAATCAATCCTTTTTTTAGTCCGAGACTAAAGATAGAGAGGAATATCCATCTTTGAACAGTACTTTAGAATAAAGTGAGGAACATCCCAACATAAGGATCGTGATATCTTTCTTTTTCAGATTGAGGTTCTCTGTAGAACCAATGACTACACATCAAATTCTAAAAAGTGTGGGCTCTTTCTCTCCACACTAAAGGAATCCTCCTTGAGATGGTTTATGAAATTTGAAGGAAAAAACATCAGTGGTTCGGATTAGATGAATAAGGCCTTCATTGAAATATATATATAGATTATTGCAAAGCTAGAGATACTAGGGATTACAAATGGTGCAAAAGAGCTCAAAACTACACTTTAGATGATACGTCTCTTAAACTACTGCCCCTCATAGGCATAAAATAAGACTTGATCGAGACCTTGAACCTCCTTGTAAATGGTGAAATATTTCAACTAACATATGAGAATATAAATCAAGTGTTCGATAATTACTCCGGGGATACAAGAAAGAAGGATAGGAGTGGCAGAAGTATTCTCCTATAATTATCAAAATTTATAGGAACAAGTCTCACAAAGAGGAACAAGTCTCAAAAGTAGGAAAATGGAAGCTTACTAGAGGACATTAAAAATGATTGTTTGCATTCATTAACTATGTAACTAGACACTTAAGGGGAAATAAGAGAAATATGTAATATCCCTCATTGTTTAATGCCCTAAGAGCACAAGAAAAAAATGTGAGGAATAATTCCACCTAATTTCATTTTGGGAAAGACGAAAAACACAAAGGAATTAACTTATCCTATAATTTTTTCTTAATAAATATTAATTATTTAATCGATTCTTAAGCTTGTTATTGAGTATAATTTTGAAATTTAGTTTATGTTCTTTTAGGTTGCACATTTATGCAAATGAAACTACTTCCCAATATGGAAGGAAAGATACATAAGTTGAATCTAAGTGTAAAGCGTATATATTCTCTTGGTCCACCTTTATTACATTTTCATTCTTTCAATCGAGTCTTTTTGTTTATTTTTAAAATATTAGATATGTGCATTGATAGTTTTGACTTTCTTTTTTAAATAATTTTAAATTTATTTGAATTTACCAAATTTAAGGGGTCCATATTGAGTTCAATAATATCTTTACATATTAATATCATGTAAATGAAATTCAAAGTTAGGCATGCCAATTCAATTTACAATGGGTTATACAGAAAAGTGACTTTGGGTTATACATATATGTTTCACTCATCAAGCATCTTAAATGGAACACTCTCTCTCTCTCTCTCTCTCTATATATATATATATGTTCCTTGGGGTTTATGCTAAATTAAAATATTTATGTTCATAAGGATTTAAATTTCCACTTAAAAAGTAATTGCCACAAGTAACTCTAGTGCTTGAGTAATCATTTTGGACTGAAATTTTCAGTTTTTAATTTCTAAATAAGGGTTTTAAAAAGGGGGAAGTGAATCTATTTTCTTTCACACGGTGGCATATGTACCTAAATTTTGGCAACAACTCCTTAATCTAAGCAATGTTTTGTACTTAAATAATATCTAATATTCAGTTTCAGTAATCGAAGATGAAATCTTCATTACAACCTACTTGACTAATCAAACTACTCTTGTGCAAGTTGTTGTTTACCATTTGTCTCATGCTTAAGAGTTGGTGATTCTTACAAGTGCACATCCTTGGTACAAATGATTAAACATATATTTCTTCACTCATTAATTTTGATTTCACGTTCCTAAATTTTTCCTTTAACTGCTAAAAGGATTAGATATAGGTTTGATGTTGGTTTATCACACGCTAAAGGAATAATTCTAAATTAAACTTCAGATGGAACTAAAATTTGAAATAGCTTTCAGATAGAAGAGAAATTCTAAATTTAACCTTCACACTGAATTAGAATTCGAAATAACTTCAGACAGAAATGAAATTTTAAATTAAACCTTCATATCGAAATAAATGAACCGGATTGGTTTATTACACTCTAAAGGAATAATTCTAAATTAAACTTCAGATGAAACTAAAATTCGAAATAGCTTTCAGACAGAAGT
Source organism: Picea mariana (assembly GCA_032191745.1). Classification (NCBI taxonomy): domain Eukaryota; kingdom Viridiplantae; phylum Streptophyta; class Pinopsida; order Pinales; family Pinaceae; genus Picea; species Picea mariana. The sequence goes on from JASDQU010102141.1 coordinate 21,754, forward strand.
GAAATTCTAAATTTAACCTTCAAACTGAATTAGAATTCGAAATAACCGAACCTTCAGACAAAAACGAATTTAACCTTCAGACATAAATGAATTTAACCTTAAGACAGAAACAAATTTAACTTTCAGACATAAACGAATTTAACCTTCAGACAGAAACGAATTTAACCTTCAGAAAAAAACAAATTTAACCTTAAGACAGAAATGAAATTTAACCTTCAGACAGAAAAAAAATTTAACCTTCAGATAGAAAAAAAAAATTCAACCTTTAGACAGAAATATTGCAATTTACAACAATTTACAGCGAATGGAGGAAATTTGAAGTTCTGGGCCGCAATTAAATTCGGCAGCGTTCATAAAAAAAAATTGTTTAGAGAAGAAGCTATATGATTCTACAACGATATTAAAATTCTAATACACAAGTTTACTAAGCGATTTGTCTCATGCTTTACTCATAATATGTTGATCGCATGGGGAAAGGTAGTAGAGGTTGATATTGGAGAAGCCAACGGCTTGGCCACAAGGCTAGGCCCCCACGACCAAGTCACAGTCCACTGGACTGTGGCTTGGCCACGAGGGCTAGACCTATGGCCAAGTCGTTGGCGTGCCCATGGCTTGGCCACAGAGGCCGCCACCTAAAGCTAGATTTTAATTTAAAAAATAAAATTAAATTTAATGTTACAATCTACAAATTAAAATTAAAATTAAAAAAAAAAATTACAGTTACTTACCTGAAGCTCAGCCCACTGAACGCTCGCCAACACTCATGAATGCTCACCTGAAGCTCAGCCCACCGAATGCCAGACTGCCTGTGGGAACACCCGCCAACACTCACGAACACTCACAAACACCCTACGTCTGTGCCAACACCCGCGAATGCTCATAAACGCAAAAAGGTTAGAAAAACATTTGAAAATTGATGTGTGGTTGATATATAAACCTTCTTTCGTCTGAAAGAGTTTTCGGTCGAACACTCTTTGGGCCGAAAGATGTTTCATCTGAAATATTGTTTCGGCTAGAATATCTTTCAACTGAAAGAATATTGTCGGATGGAAAAAATCCGTCTGACTAAATATTTACACACAAATCGAGGATACCGTCACTATGTCGTTCGATTTGACGTTCCCCCTTTCGGCAGAAATATAGTTCGGCCGAAAGAAGTATCTTTCGACCGAAAAGTACTATTAGTTTGGCCGAAAAAATGTTTTTCGAAATTTTGGAGATCAGATTGTCACGAAAGTGTTACCCACCTCTGTGATTTCACCCTTGCATTATTTGAGATCATCATAAAATTAGGCCTACCCTATAGAATTATGCATGTATGGTTTTTCTTTTTGGCCATGTTGGGTGCTTGTATGAAGCCCATGGGTTCATAAAAAGAATGTTGATTGAACCTAATGTTAGTGTATGGGGGTTTTTATTTGGTGCTTGTGAAGTTCATTGCAAATTAAACCTTGCGTGGGTGCAACAAAGTTGAAAAATTTTCAACTATGGGTGTAGTGGTGTGACCATTATCCTTTGTGAAGGAGGCCCTTAAGACATGGGTGCGGTGAGTGTAAGTGCAAACGAAAGGGGAATTGAAGAGGTTTAAATTATGAAGGCCTTAGCACTATCGATTATGTCACAAAGTATTTCCACAATGAGTGGCAACCTATAAACCCAACATGACATGCTTGAGGGAGAGGAAAGTATATTAGCATATTTGAGTGCTCTTACTAGAATAGAGACTTCAATATTTAATGGCCTCTAAGAAAAAACAAGTGTTTAATGGTTCCTCCAAGAGTGGTTTGTCTTCCCATATCTAAATTTTAACCCATTCTATATCTTCCCACAAGTTGGAATCATTCTTTATGAATAAAGTAACCCAATCCTCAAACAAAAGAGAACAGCTCTGAAATGTGCTCTATGGGTGTTCTAAGAGGTGGAGCACCTTATATACCTTGTTTTGAATACATCATTCATAAAATCTTCTTGTCCTAGGAGCTATCATAAATGTTGATTCAATGCTCATGATATTCCTAGAAATGTTTGCTACCAGGAGAAGGCCAAAAATCACTTCAATTTTGAACTCCAATGATTCAATGACATTGATTTCATGTATATATAATCATAATTATACTTTATTTTGCTCCTACATATTTAGAATGGTATATAATATCTCATCTCCATCTCAACAATTACATATTATGCTACAAGTCTCATAAATCCGTTGAGGTTAACTGTGCTTCTAAAGCCTTGTTTTGAGGTTCTACCATGCTCTCAAAAATTGTGTCCAAACTCTAGAAGGATTAGTAGGAAAACTTGGCACAATATATTCCTCACATGCCATATTGACTTGGCACAATATATTTCTAAAACAATGATGTATTTAGTCTGGACTTTGATCTTATAGTAGACAGGAATGTAAATCCTCCAATATTGGTATAAAAAAACTAGTTAAATTGGCAGTTATTTTGAAACTATGTACTGTGGAATTCAACTTTGACTGAAGTGGGTGAGTGCATACATCAAGTTATCCAATTGTCCAACAGAAAATATTAGCATGCATGATATATGGAGGCTCAAGTGTATGCAATCTCTAGCTTCTAATATGCTCGGTGTTATGGAGGAAGTCAAGTAAACATTGGTTTGGTGACTTTTGGAGATATTGCTAGTTACATACTATAATCCTAATTTAAGTAGGGAAAGGACAGACTTAGATGAAGGAAAGAGAAAACCTTGTACAAAATATTGAATGCCTTATGCAATGAGAAATAGCATCATAACATTCTTTCAATATATGTCTAGTTAAACTCATTTAAGCAAGGTCCCCAAAACCTTTACCGATATGGTATAATGGGTTCAAAAAGCGATTCGATGCTTGCCTTAATCTAAATATACATGGGGCACTGATTATCTAATAGAGTACTGCAAAATTTCCCATTGTCATGATCTTGTACCCATTTGAAATGCAAGCTCTATATTAACTTGATTGAATGGGAATCCTAATTGCAAATAATTATAGAAGAAACCTCATTTTTTGACAATCTATGATATATAACAAGGCCTACTTCCTATAATGGCTACATTATCTTGTTAGAATGGAGACTAATACATGGACTTCAATGTTTGATTCTATGAAAAGATAATGCATATAATGGTTACATTATCTTGCTAGAATAGATATTAATATGTAGACATCAATGTTTGATTCTATGAAAATATAATAAGTAATAATAAACTCCAAGGACACAACCAATTGTCTTAACCTTTAGGCCAACCCCTTATAGTATGATAAGTTTCCCATATAGTTGACAATATACTGAAAATTCCCACTAGCTAGAAGGTCACTTTCCTAAATTATGATTAATGATTTAAGTGATTTATGAGTTTTTATCATTTATTATTAAAATAAAGTATGCTTCAAACATTCTAGTAGATAAATAAAGTAAAACCTTCATTAATATTAGCATGATTGATGAATATATTGGTTAAATATAGATTTCTTGGATGGACCTATAGAACTCTTGATCAACTTGTTTTCATGACAAAAAACCAAAGACAATACATTCAATTTATCATATCTGAATAAAAGTTAGTACAAGGTCTGGTGTTCATAGGTATTTTTTACTATGTTTTTTGAATTGCAAAACAGAAGCTCCAACTCTTTTCTAGCAACTTCTTTCACAAATGATCTTGTATATGTATGTGTTTTATTTTCATAGGAAATCTCACATTATTTGTGAGAGAAATGAAACTCTAAATGTCACTTCATAACATCATAAGATATGTTGGTTTTTATCCAACATTTGATAGCAGCCTATTCAATCACATTAATTTTTCCTTTCTTTTGCAACCGAGACTAGTATCTTCAATGCTTCACAAAGCTGCAATAAAATTTCTCTTGTGGCACAATGATAGAAATTTATTGTCAAAAGTAAACAACTATGCTTCTGTGGTAAAAAATCAACATTAAAAGTTCTCTTGTTACATCATGACACAACTTTATTTCCAAAAGTAAAGCAATAACATCTAGCAGACTTCCTTTTTGGTCAACATTACCTCCTTTTTGGTCAACATTACCTTCATAATCAAACATTGTAAAATCATAGAAKTTGTTGAAGCTCTTCACTACAAATGCACACACTAAATATAATGCCAAAATTAAGTGTTCTCTTTAGATATTGAAAAATTAGTTTAATTTCTTTCCATACATGCATGGGTTATTTATTAGCTACAACTTTTATTAATAAAACAATTGTTTGTAATTAATAAGTTAATAATGTAATGTGACCTTAATCAATGGATTTTAGTTTGTTAATCTGTAGAAAATAGAGATTAGGATTGGCATGAGACACCACATTAAGAAAATCCAAGACAATCAATATAGGCATGTGCCCATGTTACCCAAATATTCAATATATTATAAATGAATGAAATAAGTGCACACAATAATAGAATGAAGTTGAGAGATATTCATCTAGTGAATATCCGACTGGAAACTATCGGCAAGTGAAAGCACAATCAAAATGGTGTTCATCTTGGCAATAGGAGCAAAATTATCTCGAGTGACCAATCAATATTTATGCTTATCAATACTACCATTCACATAGAATTTCATTTTATAGACCCATTTATATCCAACAATATTCTTCCCTAATGGAAGAGATACCAACTCCCATATTTCATTTTTCATCAAGGACATATATTCTTATGTTATAACATTCTCCCATGCTTTCCATGAGCTTATTCATAGTTATAAGGATCATAAATCGTCACGGGTATCAACASAGTGAAAAGTTTTATTTTTTCTTATGACCATGAGTCTTTTAGAGTGTTCAAGACATCATCGACATTAGATCTTGTTTCCTCAATGATTTTTGTAGCCCACTTAGGAAAACAAGTTTCTCCAACAAAAAGTAAGCCTTGTAGTTTGACATTTAGTCTGTTGACTATATGAAGCCTTGCAGTTTGACATTTTTCCAGCTCTAAAAATTTTATTCATTCAGGGATTGGAAATATCTTATCGGAGAGGCTTCATGGAGGATATGCCAGGAGAGTTTCATCACCTCAATAAATGGTCAGTGTTGTTTTTTGTGTTTTCCTAAGGTTATTTTTATGTAGTATTATTTTTCAAAAGTGAATTTTCTACTTTTGACCCCTTACTAAACATAATATCCTCTCTTGGATTAATTGGAATTGACAACATTGAGTGAGACCATTGACGTGTAATCTTTTTGAACCATATATTTTAGTGTTTGGGTTTTGGCACATGCCTTTTTTTAGTAGTTTAGTTAGATCAGTTGAATAGTTGATATTTATATAGGTTTGAATTATTGAACAAAGGTCATCCTTATTGAATTGGAGGCGAGGGATTTAATATGCAATGGAGTAATAAATAGCTCTATGGATGACTTAGCCATTTGTATTTCTGAAAATGTTTGCAGGTATTCCAAATGGATTGATGAATGTGAGCATGTAAATAATTCTGGCTAAATGGACGCATCTATAGAATTAGATAACATATTGTGTATATCTTGAATATAGTAATTCGATATATGGATGTTTCTTTTCCTAAGATTCTATCTGAAATCTGTAAGAGCATCTGCAGTTTGGATGTGCACCTTCCTCATAATGTGCAATACATGAATCCATTTGAACAAATTCACAATATTCTTCTTTGGCCTGTCATGTTCTTGGATCATGTTTGAAAAATGATTGATGTTCAATCACTTAATATATCTACTACACATATTAACTATGTATATGATAGCTAACATTGGTTGTTGTTTGAAACTAGATGGATTGGTTGTGTATATACCAGTAACATTAGTTGTTATTTGAAACTAAAATTGGAATATATATATGTGTTGTATATATGTAGGCCAAATCTGCTATAGTTTTTGAAGTATTTAAATTTGTCTTTTTTCGTCTATTGTTCTGATCAAGTATTGGGATATTGAATTTTACATGGTTTGGAATTTTCAAATGTCTTGGCATGAGAGATTATGAAATTTATATTTGGAGTCCAAATCTGTTATGGTTGTTTTGAATTGCTACAATTTGCATTCTATGAATGTTCTCTTCTACTCAATGTATATATATAGAACACTTGCATGCTATGTGTGAATTTTTTTTGCTAGCCAAAGGATACAAAGAAATACCTGCAATGACTTCAAGTTGTATTATTGATGATATAATTTTATGCTAAATGTCAAACAAATTGTCAGAGGTTTCAGTGAAGGCTCTGGAATTTATGTTTCTCAGCTATCTCATTGGTATATAGGATCTTGTATTGGATGGCACTTGTTTCGATGTACCCAAGAAAGTATAGTATTATTTTGATCCTTTCTAAAAACAGGGACTTACTCTCTAGTATATTTTTGCAGTCTTATTACGCATGATTGCACTTGAGCTTTTGGACTTTAGCTCAACAATTGCGAGTTCGTGTGATAACACACCCAAGACATATCCTAGTGATCCTAAACCTCATTAGACAAGACCCCCTTTATCATTGGAAGTTATTCCTCCTCATCAACCAACCTTGCCTAAGACCGTTGATATAGATTTAAATATTGATATGGCTAGTATCTTATCAAAGGTTAATGTACTTGTCCCTCTCAGTATTGATATTGTATTTTTTTTTTAAATACCTACAACACAGTCATTATTGCGACATATTGGAGTGTCTCTCCCATAGAAACCACGTTGGAGATGATACCTTATAACGTCACTCTTGCCATGTCCAAGACATCTCTCTTGCCACCTACAAGACGTCTCTCTTGCCACCTCCAAGACAACGCTCTTTCCACCTCCAAGATGTATCTCTTGCCACCTCCAAGATGTCTCTCTTTCCATGTGCAAGACGTCGCTCTTTCCACATTCAATACACATCTCTTGACACCTTCAAGATGTCAGTCTTGCCATGTTCAAAACGTCGGTCTTGCCACGTTCAAGACATTGGTCTTGCCACTTTCAAGACGTCAGTCTTTCCACCTCCAAGACGTCACAATAAAGATGAAATCTATGTCATCATAAAAGAGACATCATGTGAAATGATGTTTGAGGGGGTTTGTTGTTTGTCGTTCTCCCGACAATATAAAGTGGCAATTACGTCGAATGCACCATCGGAATTTGAACCAAATGTACTAGTGGGGTACCAACAGGGGTTACAAGGGTTGCCAACAGATGTGATCTTAAGTACCACTTGTATTTCCTGCATGTATTACTCCCCAACCATGGGTTGATGTGTCTAATGAAAAATCTCTATAGCTTTAAGACACCGAAATATGTCTCTACCCTGAAAAAAAATTAACCCACAATTTTATGTCAAGGAAAGTCCTCTGATACCACTTTTAAGGTACCAGGTATATTATATTAGTAGAAAAGAGAAATAATGCAGATAATAACACTGACATAACAATAGAATACAAAAATATTGTAGATATAACAATGGAGAAACAAATTATATGGAACCACAACACCAAAATTATAACTTTATTGATAGGAAACAATGTTCACTTGCCTCTTTGAGGGGGAAACCTACAACAAAGCAGATCTCTATTACAATAATTCTTCAAGAGAAAAATTTGGATACCCTCAAGTCCTACTTATACTAAATATATCTATCCAAAAGAACAATATAGAGGAATATCCTTTTATAAGTGGAAGCTTCTATTAGGTCTTCTTACATTTGACTTATTCCTCCTTATTGCTCGGCCTTATTAATATTGACCTTTATTACATGGAAATATATTATGATACCCACTTGAGGGGTTAGGGGGTTTAGGTCCCTAGAATTTTCAATATCTTGGGGACTCCTCACCATAAGAATGATATCATCGGGATAAACAAGAAGATTGATGACTACACTAGTGAGAGTAGGGCCAAGACAACCCGTTTCTTCCAAGAAGTCTTCTAACTTGTCAATGTATATGCCAAAAAGGGTAGGGGACAAGGGACAACCTTGCTTGACTCCATTATTGCAGTTAATCTCTTTCGACCAACCATCAATGTTCTTAAACTTGGAAATAATGTTCTCATACAATGTTATTGCAACAACCCTTAAATCAAAAGGAACTTTTATCTCTTCCAACCTATTTTAAAGGTTTTTCCTGGGAACCATGTCAAAAGATTTTCTAAAGTTAACAAAACAACAAAAAATGTTGGTTTTAGTATTTTGGAACTCCTCTGCAATGATCCTAAAGGTAACAATATGGTCCATAGTTGAATGATATCTCCTAAAACTGGCCTAGCCTTTATCTCTTTTATCATGACTTTCTATCCAAAGTCTAATCTTATTTTCCAAAATAATTCCATAAATCTTGGCTAAAATCGGGCTAATCATAATGGTCCTATAATTAGAGGGAATGTTTCTATCCCAATTTTTAAAAATAGGAACAATGAGGCTTTATGTCCAAGGTTTAGGGAAGCCTTGCTTGACTACTAAATTGAAGAGATGTGTATGTGAGGGAATCATGTTATTTTCTTTAGTATTGGAGATTGGAATTTGCCTCCAGAAATTCTTAGGATCAATCTTAGATAGCTGTGAAAGTTTCTCTTGCCTTTTATTGATATGATACTTTTATTTTCATTTTAATTAGGGATTTGTATGTATTGATCTTATCGAGTTTTAAAGACTCATTAGAATCATCCCTAATGGATTTCCTATAAATTTTACATTCTTTATCACACCAAGGTTTGGTTGTTGTATTATTATTCTTACAATACGCCTCGAAAGAGAACTTGTTAATAGAAGTGGAAAGGGTAGTTGTAAAATTATGATAGTGGTTTGCAATGTTGTCCTTATAAGTTAGGAGATGTAATTCACTATTTAAATTCTTTAAGAAATGTCAACTTTACTTTTGTCAAAGATAAGTTTCCTTTGATTATTAGAATTCTCTTCAATGGTGCTCTTGTGCATGGCAAAGTTTAGAGTTAGGGTTAAAGGTCTATGATCAGAGTAAGTTTCATGGTCATTTAAAAGGTCAAAAGTTACTATTTGGTTGGAAATAGAGATATCAAATATCACATAATCTATGACACTGCTATCCATCCCATGAATACAATTCATCTGGTTGGAGTTTGGCCACTTCATTACTACATTGCAAATTATTAGGTCTTGAGAAGTATAGAGCTTGACCAACTCAGTACCACACAAATTCTCAGTTACGTATTCAAAGCTTCTTTTATAGCTATTATCTAAAACAATGTCCTCATCTAGCCATAAATGATTATGGTTGGAATAATTTCTTAAAAGAGTAGCTTGGTTAGTTGTTGTCCTAGCATTAAAGGTCTTGGAAACTTTACATAGGCAAAGGTTACTAATCAATTTGAAGAAATGCATTTTTATGAAGAAAGAGTTGATATATTTTGGGTTTATGATATATGAGAATGGATTGAAGATGGACCAAGAAAAATTTAAAGAAAGAATTGGTTGGCCTACTCCAAGAAGTGGTTTTGAGGTAAGAAGTGTCCATGGTTTAGCAAGTTTTTATAGAAACTTCATCATAAATTTCACCCATATATTTTCTCCAATTGTGGAAACTATCAAGGAAAATAAACATACATTCAAGTGGATAGAGAGAGCTCATAAAATTTTCAAATTGCTAAAGCAAAGGATTACAAAAAAAACTATCTTAGCTTTGCCAGACTTTGGTAAGATTTTCCAAGTTGAAACTGATGCTAGTGGGACTACAATAGGAGTTGTCTTAAGCCAAGAAAAAATACCAATTGCATATTTTAGTGAAAAAATAAATGAGGAAAATTAGAAATACTCTTCTTATGATAAATAATTTTATGCAATTTTTTAAACACTAAAGAAGTGCATACATTACATTATGCCAAAATAATTTTTCTTTGTACTTTTTTTTTACATGTGGTTTATGACACCAAAGAGAGGTACTCACTACGTCCATGGAAAACACCGCCGAAATCCATGAGAGAACATGGGTAGGCCGAGAATTTTTAGAATATTGGGGGCTCAACAACAAGAGCATCATATAGACCCATTTAAGGGAATCACATGTCACTTACAAGGAATAGAACCTAGGTGGTAAGGGTAACAAACATTCCTCCAACCCACCCAAGTTACATCCAATGGTCATTGATACTTACAATCATGGTCTACAATTTATCAGTAGTCAACCAAAGTTAAATGCAAGACATGTGAAATGGGTGGAATTCTTGCAGAATTTTACATTTGTCATCATACGTTCTAGTGGTAAATCAAATAGGCTAGTTGATGCATTGAGTAGAATTAAATTTATTTTGAAATAATCTCAAATTAGCACCTTAGGATTTGATGGGTTACAGGAAATGTATAAGGATGATGCATATATTAAAGAAGCTTAAGCAACATGTGAGAATCCAATTAGCACAAATAGAACTCAATGGTTGGATTAAATTATAAAAGAGGGATTGTTGTTCAAAGATAGTAAGTTATGCATGCCAAGATGCTTAATGAGGGAAAATATAATCAAAGAGAAGCATAGTGGAGGAATGACAGGACATTTTGGACAGGATAAGACTTTTTCTCAGGTACATAATTTTTATTTTTGGCCAGGTATGCATATTGATGTGAAAATATTTGTTGAGAAATACAGAATATGTCAGTATGCTAAAGGAAGGAGTCAGAATGCATATTTATATCGACCATTAACAATTCCAAGCAGGCTTTAGGATTCAGTAAGTATGGAATTTGTGTTGGGATTTCCAAAAACACAAAGAGGTAATGATTCTATTTATGTGGTGGTCGATAGGTTTTCTAAATGGCACATTTATTGCGTGTACAAAAACTAGTGATGCAACCAATATTGCAATTTTTTTCTTTAAATAAGTAGTAAGGTTGCATGGATTTCCTAAAAGAATTGTTTCTGATAGACACAAGATTTTAGGTCATTTTTGGAGAACTTTATGGAATAAACTAGGAACTAATATCAATTTCAGCTCATCATACCATCCACAAATTTAAGGGTAGATAGAGGTGGTAAAAAAAAGTTTGGGAAACATTCTGAGAAGTTTGGTCAATGAGAGTCCCAAGAAATGGGATCAAATACTTGCACAAGCTTTGTTTTCATATAATGGCTCATCGAATAGAAGCACATGGATGAATCCATTTCAAGTTTTGTATGGAATTCATCCAAGAGGAGTGTATGAACAAAGGAATTTAGGAAAACAAGAATTGAGAAGTGTTGATGGTGAGGATTTTACAATGAAAATGCAGGAACTACAGGAAAAAGTCAAGCAGAATTTACAAGAGAGCAACATCAAGTATAAACAAAGAACATACATGAACAAGAGATAGTTGGATTTTGAAGTTGGTGACTTAGTCATGGAACATTTTAGAAAGGAAAGGTTTCCTATAGGGACATATAATAAATTAAAGATAAAGAAGATTGGACCATGCATAATTTTGAGAAAAAAATCTTCAAATGCTTATGAAATAGAACTTCCTAGTAATATTGGAATTTATCCAATATTTAATGTTGCATATTTATATCCCTTCAAGTAAATGGAGGATGTTTTAGTAGATGATCCTATAAGTGATGAAAATCATACCATTGGACAGAATAAACAACTACCTAAGTCAATATATAAGGAGATTGAAGCAGTGTTAGATCAAAAGATAACAAAAAGAACAGAGGTAAATAATACTTTCAATATTTGATTAAGTGGAAGAATAATCTAGTGGAGAATTCTACTTGGATGAAAACAACATAAATTTTCAAGTATGGTATAAATATTGAAGACCTCATGAACAATTATTTTCTTCCCGGGGAGTTTGATGCAGGAGCATCTCACAGTGAAAATTCATGATTCACCTTAGGTCAAAAGATTTACTAGAGGAAGTGGGTTTCCCCAATTTTTCATTTAAATTTGTAATTAATAAGTGTGATATCTCTACAATATGTCCTTTGATTTTTTTTTCATAGGTGTCAAGGATTTTTCCATGTAAAACAAATTAGCTAAATTAGATGCTTGTTAGATCATTTAGGAGAAGATTGAGGTTGTGGTTTGAGTACGAGAGTTTGGTGTATTAGTTTGAAAAGAAATGTAATATGAGGGATGATACAGATGGTTTTCGGTTGTGTGTGTGGTGTGTAGAGGTCTAAGAGACCAAAGAAAAGGAATCGATCATATTGTTGTTGTGTTTTTTTTATTCCTTTCCAGAATTTATAAGAATTGGAGAATTATGTGTACTTTGTGTGTACAATTGAATTCTATTGGATAAATTGTCACTATGTTAAGTGATATCTATATCGTAATTGTTGTTGCGGGTAAAATAACCTAAGTTCAGACTTAACTAGGCATTGTTCCAATGTGCAGTTCCAATTTCAAATAATTTAGAGTTATTTCACAATTTCCTTTATATTTTTGTAAATGGAACCAATCAATGGTGGTGATTAAATTAGAGGAGAAAGCATACAAGATCGATGGTCTATGAAGGAGACATGTGGTGCAATCTTACTAGAGATCCATATCGGTATCGAAAAATTGTTAACTCCTTCACAAAGGTTTATTCTAATACGTCGATAGGTGATATAGAAGTTCCATCATCTCAATAACATATCAACCTCGATGATATTGGTAAAGTGTTTATTATGTATTTGTAACAACCCTAGCTAAATGATTGCTTAAGGTTTATCAAGTATAATTAATTAAATAATTAATCATCCTAATATATTTTAGTTAAACAATTATTATTTATTAATAATATTAATTAATTAATTATTAATTGTTTATATATGTTGATTAATTAATTAACTCATTAAAGGTTTGGGTAATGAATTAAAGGCTTAATAACTTTAATTTATTTATTATAAACTTTACATATGACAGAGGATAGGGTATTGAATGGAGGGATAAGTTAGTAAATGGAGGAATAATGTGGGTGGCATTAAATGAAGGAGGAGGCGGTGAATGGGGAAGGATATGACTGGGCAAAGGCCTTTGGGAGATGATTATGAAATTTTGGGGAGACGAGCATTATTGCAGGAGAAGACTGTATTTTCTGTTTGATATTTTTCTGGTTTTGGAGTTTGGGTGGATTGTTACAGGGGTGCCCCAGGTTGCTGGGAGTTTTGGGCTCGGGGGCCAGGAATCCTCACGGAATCCTGGAGCTAGGGAGCCGGACAAGCTCTGTCCCTAGCTAGCAAGGAGGAAGATTTGGTTTTGGGCAGAATTTTGGGCAAAGCAGCAAAGAGGACAACCAGAGATTGGGGATTTAGCATCAGACAAAGGTATGTTTATTTATGTATTTTCATGAATATGTGGTGTTATGTGATGGTTAGGTAATTTATTAGCATGTTGTTCATAAATTTAAATTTATGTTGCTTATATGCTGAATAATGAAATTGCGTATTTCTTATGTGTCGAAATAATCTTAATTGTTTAAATTTATGAATTTTATTAGGCTTTGTTAAATCCGGTTCTTACACATGGTATCAGAGCTTCAGTTTGAAGCACTGGAGCCTTAAGGGCCTACCTACAATTGAATTTTCTTTCTTTAGAACCAACACCTGTTCACCTGCAAACCTGTAAAAAAAGAAAAAAAAACTGTAAGAAACCTCATAAAAGATAGATGAAACCTCATAAAAAACAGATGAGCCTTTCAAAAAAAAAAAAAAACATTTTTATATAAAAAAAAATGTAGGATATGGTGGTCAATGGGAATGGAACCCAAAACTTCCAAATAAAGAAGAGAGCAAACATTAGTGATTGTGCCAATTTGGGATGTTACAGGCTGCTGATGTTTAGACAACCTCCCATAGATAACTTCTCCTACAGAAAAACAATGTATTTAGTGCTCAGAACATCCCAACCTATCCGTAGGATACATAACAACCTTTAAAAAAGAATATGTTCTAAATAAATAGAAAAATTTATGTACATGAATTGCAAGCATGGAATAAATTATTACAGGAAATCAATATTGGCTTTCATGATTGAAACATTTCCAATGTAAAAAAAATAAAAAAATTAGAGGTAACCAACACATAAACCCTACACAAAGCGCCAATGCCAAGCTTTCCTCTTAGCTAAAGTTGCGCATGTTTGAAATTAATACCTGCTATTAGCTACTTTTACAATAGCATAACCTAGAAAACCAAATAACTAAATAGTCTTTGCCCTCACTAGTTTCCAACGTATACTACACCAATTCCAAACAATCAATGCACCACTGTCTTCACATTCTAATTGCCAAAACAAGGTATTGTGTCAATTTGGACATGATGAACAATAGGAGAAGGATGATAGCGAGTGCAGCGTAGTCCACTGTAAAATATTTTTGAACAAAGACCAAGAATTATTGCCACAAAGCATATGTTGAACCCAAGTCACCACACTATAGAAACAACGATAGCAATGATAAAACTAAGATTCTATTTATGCAGAATGCCCCAGCCTTTTAGCAATGGAAAGCCTATTCATTTCTTTAGTCAAATTTCTAATTTCTTTTTTCTAGTTCTTTTTCCATTCACTTCTGAAATAGCTTTAAAAAAAAACATTCAGAGAAACAAATATAAATTTCAATATATATTGCATCAAGGGAACAATGAAAGCAATTTGTTCTTTAACACGCAGAGCAATAGCTTTGAAAAAAAAAATTCAGAGAAACAATTCTAAATTTCAATATATAGTGCATCAAGGGAACAATGAAAGCAATCTGTTCTTTAACACACGGAGCATCTATTCTTTAAAGCAATCTATTCTTTAACACGCAGAGCATGGATATGGGGATTTTTCCATCTCATTCCACTCATGCCAAGTCGAGGAAAGAGCCACAGGCCCAAGAGACCAAACACCAAGCCACGATGAAGATCCCTCAATAGGCATTCTTTTCTCAACACGCCAAATGTCGAGAACAAAGCCTTAGTGCAGAATCCTATAAGAGACCCTGCAATGATAGACCTTGCATCTTAAGTTTGATTTGTTCCTCATGAACAGAGCCTTGCAACATTTACAAATATGCATTTGGGGCCGAAAGGAGAGGCAGACGATTGCAACTAATAGCGGCAAAAACAAACCTATAACACAATACATCACAGAAAAAAAAAATAATAACAAAAGTCGTAGCACTTATCCATCATATGCAATGCATCATGGGGCTTTCCTTATTTCCAGCCATGCGTTCACCATGGTCTTCTGAGAACATAGTCGAGACCAAGCACCTAGAGTGCTCAGCACCAAGATACAAGTGCTCCTGCCAAATCCACGAGTAAGCACCTACCATAGGTCATACACAAAGCACCAAAGCCAAGCGATCAAGTGCCCAAGTGCAGAGATCCAACCACTCTCCCAGTCTGCGAACCAAACACCAGTAATTATTCAAGACAATGTCGAAGAGATCACCCATGGTGAAAGCCCACGGTTCCTTAGTTTGTGCACTATGCATATGAAGCCCAATATCCAAGAGACTATGAGCTACGCATCACAACACACTAACTAAGAATCACAGAAGCTAACGTACCAAAACCCTATCCGGTCGTCACTGGTCGAATTCCATTTTAATGGTCACATTCTGCAATTCAATCGTCTAAATGATGGTCAATTTCAGAATATATTACCAGGTGTCTTCCCCACTGACTAAAACGAACCACCAGACAGCCAGACAAGCACAATGTTGAACGAAGTCTAGAGGTAGACATATCGACGAGAGTCTGAAGGTGGCAAGTGAAGGAGCGTTTAGGGTTAGGGGATAGTTTAGGGTTTAGGTATGGAGAGCTAGAGGAAGCAAGGGCGGGGCACGTGGGCCTCCTGCGAGGACCCACAATGCCCTATATTTTATTTTTTTTTAAATGCAATTTGATAAATATGTTTTTCCTTCTTTCTTGTTGTTTTGTTATATTTTATTTTTTATTTTTTTTTATATATTTATAAATATTCGTTAAATTAATCATTTACATATTCCAATTTTACATATTCCAATTTTTGTTAAACATTATTAAATTTATGTGAAACATCTTGATTAGAAATTTATGCTAAACATTTTTGTTAAACATCATTCGATTTACGTTTAAAATCTATGCTTTAATTAAATAGTTTAATTTTTAAATATTTTAAATTTATTTATATTTAAAATTGTGTTTAAATTATATTTAAATTAATGATATAAATTCATGTTTAAATTTAAAACTACTTAAGGTGATTAAATTATTAGTAACTACTAAATTAGAATGATTAATTAACTAAGTGAGTGATTAATGTTAATGATAAATTATGATTAGAAATCACTTTGATTAGTTTTAAAATGAAAAGTTTAAAGGACTTAGACCAGGATAATTGGGAGGGGTTCCATGCGCGCTAGGAAGGTAAGTTAGAGGAATAGGCGAGAGGGGTACAGTGCTAGAGTAACTACTAGGCGAGAGGGTCAATAGTTTTCTTAGGAGAAGACATCAAGATTAGATGCTTAAACCCTAACCTAGCCACTTCCCCTAAAGAGAGTAACGCCTGTTTACAGACAAGTAAAAAAAACTTATGCCTAACCCTGTTTTCTAGTTAAGTTGCGCAAATGTGAAATATCCTTGAACTCACCCTGACAACTTTGGTTGATGCAGGTTAAATAATATAGGATGGTTAGGAATCAAGAGAATCGAGGAAGAGGGGCATCATCGTAGGGACCGCCAGCACCGCCACCACCATTGCCTGAACTAGCTCTCATACTACGCTCTTTGGAGGCCATAAATGAGACTTTAAAGGGGCATCAACCAACAGGGATTGAAGTGGAACCCCCACCATATGGAACGAGTAATCCAGAAGCGTCGAGGGATTCAGGGGGAGGACCTCCACCCGAATACATCATTAGAGAACTATAGAAGATCAAACTTTCAGAGTTTGCCGGGGGTCGTGCTAGTGAACGTGCCGAGGCATGGTTGGAAGGCATGATAAGGTGTTTTGCCTTAAGAGATTATGCGTCCACTTCAAAGGTGAAGATAGCAATTTTTCAGTTGAGAGACAGTGCCTTGAACTGGTGGGGAAACCTGGAGAGGCATTTCCACCTTACCCTAGACACCATGTCTTGGGAACTTTTCGAGGAGAGGTTCCGAAGGAAATATCTACCAGCTTACTATGAGGAACAACAGGTAGGAGCGTTTCATGCCTTAGTACAGGGAAACAGGACCGTAGAAGAATATGAGATCAAGTTTATGGAATTGGTCAAATATGTTTCATACATGAATAATGACCAATGATAGGCACGATGCTTCATCTATGGGTTAAACCCTAAGATAAGGGTTATGGTGCGGATGTGGAAACCGTCTTCAGTAGCGGAAGCTATGGAAAACGCACATTATGTGGAGGAAGACATGAACTTAACTAGAGGTACGAGACTGACCTTTCCGCATCATCTTAGATTCACGGGGAAGGCCCCTAGGACATTTTCTAGGGGAGGGAGCTCAAGGCCACCTCTATATGGTAACAGAGTCGCACCAAGGACAGCAGTCGCAGGGATTTCAATGGCAGTGAGTGTAGCATCTCGTTCATCACCAATGACGTGGGCAGGTCCACGACCATCTCAGGGAACACCTAGTAGGGGGAGGGGTTCCAGGGGAAGGAACTCATTTCAGAGACAGTCATAGAATAGTGCGCAGGTTCAATCTCATATTACCTGTTGGGGATGTGGAGGACCCTATTACCAGCATGACTGCCTAGAGTTATAATCAAGATTTGTGCATAGAGAAGGAAAGGCCCCGATGGGAAGAGCAAGTATTAGCCACCATATTTACGCAGTGGTTAATAATCGCCAGGCTGAACATCAATCCACGGTGGTGGAGTCGTCAGGTACACTAAATCATATTAATGTAAAGATTTAATTTGATTTTGGTGCTATAGATAATTTCATTTCACCATATGCATTAGAAAAGAGTGGGTTGGCAACCTACGAGCATGATGACTTTGAACAAGTCAAGATGGCTTCGGAGGAAAAACAAGCGGTAGGACCTAGCATTGATAATTGTATAGTAGACCTAGGAGTGTGCACTACCAGGTTGAAGGTATGCGTCACTGCTCTCAGGGTGTATGACCTAATCATTAGAATGGATTGGTTAGAAGCTCATCGAGATTTGGTAGATTATTTTTCAAAAAGGGTGCTTTATGTCAACGATGAAGGAAGACCAATAGAGATCCAGGGTGTACGGAGAAAGGTGTCATTATGCTTTATCTCAACTATGAAGGTTAAGAGATGCTTGAGGCAAGGGTGTCGACTACATGTAGTGGAAGTAGTGAATGAGAGGAAGGGACCCTCATTGGATCAGTACCTAGTATTATCAGAATTTAAGGATGTTTTTCCGAATGAGTTACTAGGGTTACCTCCTGAGAGGGAGCTTGATTTCACTATTGAGCTAAAACCTGGTGCAGAACCAATTTCCAAGACTCTGTATCGGATGACAGCGCTGAAAATTTGTGAGTTGCAAATGTAGTTGAAAGAGTTACTAGACTTAGGGCTAATAAGGCCCAGTGTCTCACCTTGGGGTGCACCAATAATTTTTGTGAAGAAGAAGGATGGTTCCTTACGAATGTGTATAGATTGCAGGGACTTGAACCGTGCTACAGTGAAAAATAGGTACCCAATGCCGTGAATAAATTACCTCTTTGATCAGATGAAAGGAGCAACGGTATTCTCAAAGATCAATTTGCAATCAAGGTATTTCCAGTTAAGGATTAAGGAAGGCGATATCCCAAAAACTTCCTTTCGAACTCAGTTTGGACATTACGAGTTTGTCGTAGTACCTTTCGGATTGACCAATGCGCTAGCAGTATTCATGAGCCTCATGAACGGAGTATTCCAGAAGTACCTAGACTATTTTGTATGAGTCTTTCTAGATGACATCCTCATCTATTCAAAAAACTAAAGAGAGCATGAGGAACACTTATGAGTGGTGTTGTCTTGTCTTAGAGAGAACAAATTGTATGGGAAGTTGTCGAAGTGTTCCTTCTTCCAGAGAGAGATCCGCTATTTAGGTCATATCATTTCTAGTGAAGGAATATCTATGGACCTAGAAAAGGTAAAGGCCATTATGGAGTGGCCAGTGCCGAAAAATGCCCATGAGGTGAGAAGCTTCATGGGGATAGCAAGTTATTATCGAAGATTTGTGGAAGGATTCTCTAGAATAGCGAAACCCACCACCACTTTGCAGCGCAAGGGGGTCGGGTATGAATGGACAGAAGAATGTGATAGTGCATTCATCGAGCTTAAGAGGTTACTAACTAGTGCACCAATTCTATGAGTGTCGGATATGGAAAAGGACTTCATAGTCTACATGGATGCCTCAAAGAAAGGGTTGGGGGCCGTGCTAATGTAGGATGGAGGAGTGATATCTTATGTGTCAAGGAAGTTGAAGAAACAAGAAGAGATTTACGCTACTCATGATTTAGAGTTGGCAGCTGTAATGCTAGCTCTAAAACTTTGGAGGCACTATCTTGTCGGGTGAAACTTTGAGCTCAAAACAGACCATCAAAGTTTAAAACATCTCTTCACTCAAAGGGATATGAATGCCAAGCAAAGGCGATGGAGTGAGTTTATGAGTGAGTAAAATTTTGGTATTTCATACATCAAGGGAAAGAAAAATGTGGTCGCAGATGCCTTGAGTAGAAGACCATGTGTCTTCTCCTTGGTACCCTTAAAAGTCAATCTGAGGGAACATGTATTGATGCAACTCCAAGGAGACAGTTGGTATTTAAAGGTTACATCAAACCTCCAGAGTGGGAGGCAATTAAATCCAAAATATGAAGGATATAGTCTGGAAGCAGACAGACTGTTAAGATATCAGGGAAGGATGTACATCCCTAAAAATGGGGATATTCGAAGAATCATACTGAAGGAATCCCATAGAGCACTTTATTGTGCGCATTCGGGTGTGAAGAAGATGTACGCGGACATGAAGAAGCTCTTCTTCTAGGTAGGCATGAAGAGCGATGTAGTCCATTTCATCGCCAAGTGCCTAGAGTGTCAACAAGTGAAAGTTGACCACCATCACCTGGTAGGCCTCCTACAACCACATGATGTCCCTATGTCCAAGTGGGAAGTCATCTCTATGGATTTTTTTGTGGGGTTTCCGCTCACATCTCATAGACACAATGCAATTCTTGTGATAGTTGATAAGTTAACCAAGAGTGCTCATTTTATTCCGGTTAGAGACACTTACAATGTCACTGATGTGGCACACGTGTTTGTAAGTGAGGTCATCTGTTTGCACGGGATACCTAAGAAGATCATTTCAAATAGGGAATCCATATTCACTTCTAGGTTTTGGACAAGTTTGCAGTCAACATTGGGAACCTAGTTGAACTCAAGCATAGCTTATCATTCTGAAATAGATGGGAAAACTGAGAGAGTAAATCAAGTCATGGAAGACATGCTTAGGATGTATGTCATGAATAATCAAACCCATTGGCAGAAGTACCTATCGTTGGTAGAGTTTTCCTACAATAACAGTTTTCATAGCTCCATCAGAATGCCACCCTACAAAGCTCTCTATGGAAGGCCATGCAGAGCGTCATTGAGCTGGGATAGATTAGAAGACCGAGTAACAGTTGGGCCAGAATTGATTCAATAGATGGAGGAACAGGTGATTCAGATTAGACAGAGACTAAAGGAAGCACAGGATAGGCAGAAACATTATGTGGATGCACACAGGATCGACCGAAGTTATAAAGAGGGAGACCAGTTTTTCATTTGTATCAGGCCTAATAAGAGTACCATACGGTTCAGGAAGGGGACAAAGTCATCACCTCGATTTATAGGACCGTTCAGAATCCAAGATAAAATTGGACCCATTGTCTATCGTCTCATACTGCCACCCCACTTGCATAAAACTCATAATGTTTTTCATGTATCTATTCTATGTCATTATGTTGTTGATGAATCACATAAACTAAATTGGAAGGAATTGCAGGTAGCAGACATGGGAACCCTCACGGTAGAACCATTACACATATTGGATCGTAGAGTCCGACAGCTCAGGAACCATCTGGTAGACCAAGTTAAGGTCTAGTGGGACAAGTATAGTCCAGGATCTGCTACTTGGGAGGATATCGAGACACTACAACGAGATAATCCCTCACTTTTTTGACCACCTCAAGAATGTGTTTCTCAAAGGTTGGGTGTATGTAACACCACCTTTTGACTTCGACAACCAGGATTACTTGAGGCCTACACTTTTATTTTCTATTCACAGTGAAACTATTAAATGATACACTTAAACTTTTAAGACGTATGAACCTTTATGAATGTTTAAATATATTTGGATAATGATGGATATGATGCGATATATTGTGAGAATGTAAATTTTATGAATGTTTGAATATTATTGATGATGATGGATATGATGTGATCTACTATGTGAATGTAAATTTTATGAATGTTTAAATGTTATTGATGATGATGGATATGATGTGATATATTGTGTGAATGAGAATCCTATGAAGGTTTAAATGCTATTATAATGATTTTGGATATGATGCAATCTATTTGGTAAATGATAATTTTATGAATGGGTGTCGAAATTGAATTATGGGATATTATGAGATCTATTTCTAACTTGAAAACTTTGATGTTAAGTTGTTGGTACATAGATACAGAATTGAAATGATGGTTGTATGCAATTACATGATGATAATGCATAGAAATGTATGAGATTGTGTTACAAACTAATCTACAGGTTATGGGCTATGAAATAGCCAAGGGATAATAATGATGAAAGTGGATGACCTGACCACTGGCCGAGAAACAATATGGTATGAATCATTGTATGTGAAATTATATTGGTTTGGATACATTGCTATGATATGTGGAATAGTGTAGGATTTCAGGAGATGAAACTGCCCAAAACCGAATAAACGATGACAAAACTCCTAGAAACATGGTGCCATTGTATATTCTATTGTAGGGTTTGGACCCTAGTTATTATTAGGAGGGGTGGAGGTATTTCCCACCATGTATCCTATGAAACATGAAGTCATGGGAGGATGGTGTTAGCTCACACTCCCCTAGACGTGTGATGATGATTGTCAGTTTCCTGTTGGGGAAGCTTGGTCAAGATAGTGACACTTCCACTTACGGGTTCTATTTGGAGTTAGGTCAATATAGTTGACGCTCCAAGATAGTTCAGCGGAGGAAGGATAGGAATGGAAGATGGAAGTAAGTTAGGGAGGAAGGATGAGTAGAAATAGTTGAGAGTGTATGGAGATTTGCCCTATGTTGGAACTTATTGTTTTCCTTCTGAAAAGAAAATGCATATATATATGAATATTCATAATTATGTAATTAAACTACAATTGTCTAAATAATATTGTTGAGCTAGATAATTGAAATTAAAGGATTTCGCAAACATTTGATTGGTTTATTTTCTTTTATAAAATGAATAGTCTTGTTGAAGGGATTGGATGCATATGGAAATTACTATAGAGATGATAGTTATTGATATTAGTACATGAATGAGACTTGTATGTACTAGCTACACATGCATTTCTTGCGCATGTACACTAGTATGAATGAGTTTCTTGGCTTACTTACTAATAATGACAATTATTTGTTATGAATGTGCGAACCATGTTTCTTTTCCCTTGTATCATAGAATACTTTAACTTCGGGACAAAGTTTCCTGAAGGGTGGGTGTATATAACAACCCTAGTTAAATGATTGCTTAAGGTTTATCAAGTATAATTAATTAAATAATTAACTATCCTAATATATTTTAGTTAAACAATGATTATTTATTAATAATATTATTTATTTATTGTTTATATCTGTTCATTAATTAATTAATTAACTCATTAAAGGTTTGGGTAATGAATTAAAGGCTTAATAAATTTAATTTATTTATTATAAACTTTACGTATGACAGAGGATAGGGTATTGAATGGAGGGATAAGGTAGTAAATAGAGGGATAAGGTGGGTGGCATCAAATGAAGGCGGAGGCGGTGAATGGGGAAGGATATGACTGGGAAGAGGCCTTCGAGAGATGATTATGAAATTTTGGGGAGAGGAGCATTATTTCAAGAGAAGACTGTATTTTCTGTTTGATATTTTTCTGGTTTTGGAGTTTGGGTGGATTGTTACAGGGGTGCACCAAGTTGCTGGGAGTTTTGGGCTCGGGGGCCAGGAATCCTCATGGAATCCTGGAGCTAGGGAGCCAGACAGGCTCTATTCCTAGCTGGTAGGGAGGAAGATTCGGTTTTGGGCAGAATTTTGGGCAAAGTAACAGAGAGGACAACCAGAGATCGGGGATTTAGCATCAAACAGAGGTATGTTTATTTATGTATTTTCATGAATATGTGGTGTTATGTGATGGTTAGGTAATTCATTAGCATGTTGTTCATAAATTTAAATTTTTGCTGCTTATATGCTGAATAATGAAATTGTTTATTGCTTATACATCGAAATAATCTTAATTGTTTAAATTTATGAATGTTATTAGGCTTTGTTAATCCGGTTCTTACAGTATTGCATTGCAATATTCTGATAAGGTGATACAATGATATTCCATTATACTGGTTCATTGGACCTCATGGATGTCGGTGAAGTGTTATATGCATTATATTTCAACACTCTGATACCCGATATCTGATAGGCTTTAGCACTTGGATTTAACACATGGTTCTATGCAAAGGATTGTTTGGCGCTTGGTGCTAGAAGAAAATATTATTATTATGTTGCAAAAAATATTTATATGAACATTTGAAATAGAATTATGTCATGAGAGAGAATAATTTCATCTAGTTTGTCATCAGAAAGGTTCATGATAAGTCATAAATCACTTAATGTAATGGTTTGTGGTGAGCTAAAACCACTTGAGAAATGTAATGGTTGAGGGTAACCCACCTAAACCTAGGATATATGGGTAATCCAAACAATACCCATGATGATGATTAATTATGATTGAAGGGGATTAAATGGTACACGCATGAAGAATTTTTTTTTAACCATGTATGTGAAAAAGCTTCCTAGAGAACCGATAAATACAACAGCTAATGACCCATGTATTCCGACGGATGGTAACTTTTTTATATGGACTTCAGCAGACATGATATTTGTACAAGATTCAATTATGAGAATAGAATATGAAGATAAAGAGAACATAAAAAGAAATGAAAAATGGACTAATTCAACTGATCAAATGAACAAATTGAGGATGATGATTACATATTAAAATCACAAGTATTCATTAAGGAGGAGAATGAAGGAATAATTCATACTTGTGAATTATTAATAATTTCTAAAATATATAATTGCACAAATGTAATGAATTATACCAAGCTTATATCCACATATGAGTGAAATATGAGGATAAGGAGAGATATTAGGGATGGGGATCTCATGGATTGAGTTGAGAGATTTAAGGAGATATTGTGAAGATGATTATGGATGTGATGCGATCTAATTACCTAATTAAGACTTAGTAGTTATGGTCACCTATGGTTATATAAAGGGACCATTTGTAAAATTGAAAGTACACCCAAGAATACTTTAATTTAATAGAATTTCCCCTTCGGGGGTTTGTTGAGTGTAAACTCCTTGTGTCCCTTTCTTAATATACGTTTATATGTATTTGTTGTTGTATATTGAAGCCAACTTGAAGTTTGAATGGACTTCAAAATCCAAAGAGAGTTTCTATTACTTGAAATATTTAATGACCAATGCACCTATTTTAAATATTTTTTTATCTAGAGGATAAATTTGGTATGCGCACAGATGAATGAAAGGAAGGAATTGGTGGAGTCCTTACCCAAAATGGGCATGTCATTTGTTATGAATAAAGGAATCTTAAGCATTAAATAAATTATGTTATCACTGACTTCGAGCTTGCAACTATTTTCCATGCACTGAAAATGTGGATGCATTATCTCATGAGAAGAAAATTTGAGTTGAGGATGGACCATACTGGTCTGAAATATTTATTTGAGTAGCCAACACTAAATGTTAGAACAATTAGATGGATGGAATTTCTCAACGAATATGACTTTGATATCAACCACATCAAAGGCAAGGATATTAAAGTGGTGGATGCACTTAGTAGGAGGGTGCATGAAATGAATGTTAAGCCATTGGAATGTACTATTCATRTTTTAAAGGTAGAATTTTAGAGGCTGTAACATCATACTAGAATTATTTGCAAGYAAAATAAATTGTATAGCAAGGTAATTTACAGCCAAAATTTAAGAATTTTAGGATGGWAGAGGATGGAATACTCTTGTATAGGAAAAAAGTATGTGTTCCTAACTATTAGGAATTAAGAAAAATAGTGTTGAAGAATATCCATATCCTACCCTACATTGGACATCCAATGTAATATACCTTACCTATATTACAATATTCATTAGTTACTAATTAAATCATTAAATGTAGTAACTATACTTTTAATTTAAAGTTACATGTTTTTAGATAAAAATAAGTGACTCTACTCATGTACATGCATTTATACACGGTTTTGTTCATTGAACAAGACAAAAAATAATAAATTTATTAAATATTAAATGTATGTTTCATATATATCAAGTATTAATCTTCCAAGTGGTATCAGAGTGAAATCTTGGTGAAATCCAAGAGCACATGCATCAAAATGGAAAATATCATGCTTAAAAACATGAAAGTTAAAACTATTTTGGAAAATATGAGCAACAAAGTCGAAGAAATTAGAAATTCTGTGTAAAAATAATAGAAGAACAATTAGAGAAAGAAATCTTGGCACACTTGAAGGAGACAGGTTTCCCCCAAGCCCAAAACCCATGTTGTTCCCAAATATCATGTTCTTATTTCATTGGCATGATGACCGAAGGAGATGAAGAAGAAGATAAAGAAGATATTATCAAGGATGCAGGAGTTGATTTACAAGATGAAGAGGATACTCAAATAGAACATCGTCGTTTCCTTTCTCGAGATCAACAAGAACAATATGTTGAAGATCCAGAAAGATTGATAAAACAAAGTTATGTTGCATACTCAGACCATGTTGAATATGACGCAGAAACTATTGTTGTTGATACCAAGAATGAGTTTGAAAAGAGACTTTTGGTTGATGTGATTCCACCAAGAAACATTGGAGTCACCTTGGAGGTACCACATGTACCCTCGCATGAAGAGGATTGCCTTTCTTGTTTTGCAGAAGCTGAAGCATGGTTTTCAACAGTGACATGAAAAAAATAGGGGTTTATCAAGAGCCACTTGCAGATCCACTTCATTTGACTGCTAGTAGTTTAAGCTCTCCAAATCTACCCCAAGAGAATTGTAATGAACCTCCTCGTTACGCCGAAAACCTCTTATATCAAGTGCAATTTTTTTTTTTGGGGGGGGGGTTTAAATGTGTGTGCGCGCGTGTACAAAGGAAACAAACACATTCGACTATGTGTTGCCACCTGACGAAGAACATGATGCAAACCATGACGAACAAAACAAGACGACATAAGATGCACAAAAAGTAATTGCATGCATTTCATGACTATCGATCGACAATAAGTAAGACTGACCACCTGCCCATCCTACCCTGCAATGGTTAGGACCTCTAAGACACATAAGCAATGCTCAAGCCAAGGTTCCCATCAATTTTAACCATTTAAGGTCTCAGGGTTGGCGACTATTCTGAGGAACATGGAGGCATCTACATCCCTCCCGACGCAAGCAGACCAAGAATACTAAAGTTTACGACCCAGTACAACATTAAATCAAACAAGGGACTACAATCCACAATAGCCGTAAGGCCATTCCATCGTGCCTTTAGATCATAATTTTTCATCAAGTTACTCTCTAATTCAGCATTTAAGCACCTTATTGTGCAAGCCTAAACCTTGACTGGATTTAACATTAACAATTTAACTAATCATTAGTTATAATCGTAAAAATAATTTATAGCTACGAATTATCATTTAACGCAGTGACTATCATTTAGTCTACAATCCTAAATCAAAATTAACGCAAAATTCTAAGATCGTTCAAAGAAATCATTAAAAATCCACAGTAACATTAATGCAATAATCTGAATTTATAAATCAATGATCGATAATTATGAACCAACAATTAACGCGAACATCATCATGATTATAATCCGTAATTAGCGCAATATTCTAAACTCATTGACGCAATAGTTATAAAATTAACACAACATTAATAATTGATGGCAATAATTAAGAAGATCTTAAGAAGTACTTTTATCTCCCACATAAACATCTATCACAAGCCCATCATAGCATGTCTAACGTGCATAATGACATTAACTTTAATTAACCGCGCATTAATAATCTAGTTCTAAATCAATCTAACATCATCCATAATTGAAGGCGCAATAGTTCACAGTTTAAAACACTCCTTCTATCTGCAATGCGCAAAAATCCCATGCAACTAGCTAAAATGATAGAGTCCACGATCATCGATCTTATCATAGAATAATCAAGTTTACAGTGAGGATGGAGAGGTTTAATCAAACTAGATTATTATAAAGCAATCCTAAATATCGATATTTGGAACAAATTATTTATCTGGACAGAGTTGCATTAATGCTATAATTAATGAAAAGGCCTTGTAAGCATCCATTTATATTAACTTAAAGTCAAGACATAGGTAGTATAAATCCATCAAGTATCTTTTAAATAAGGAGGTGTCAATTGCATTTGTTCATTATATATTAAAATAAAGGTGTATAAAATGAAGGTCTAAAATAAGGTAGTTAATAAGGTCATTGATATAGCAAAATAAAACCATGTCACCTATAATGAGGCAAGGGTCTTAGTGAAACATATTATCTCATTAAATTTTCACTATAGTATTATAGTATGCCCTAAAGGTAATTCATTTAACCAATTTATAAGATATTGACAAGTAATAAAGCAAATAAGGCACTCAACAGGACAATAACCATCAATATCCATTAACAGGGTTATCTACATTAAGGCAAAAGAAATAGAGAACCATTATTAACTCCTTTAAGATACTCACTAGAATTAAGGGGTCGACTAAGAAGTGCCAGCTCTAAAAGGCCAAAAGCAAACAAAGCGCAACTAGACCATAAAAACTAAATTAGATTACTGCCTTAAGCACTAAGAGAAATTTCTACTGTAAGTATCAAGAGAATTATAGCAAGGCATAGTAAAACTCGGAGGTAAAGGTGAAATGCCACCGAACTCCAAATCGGGCTGTCTGAAAAAGTGAGAAGAGGCAGTTAAGTGATTGGGAGTTACCAAGGCTGGAAAGATGTGGGGGCAAACTCGCAAGTTGGCAGTTAATAGGTAATCACATAGGCTATGGCTGAAATTTATACTTGTGGTTGTATCATAATACAAATCTAAGATGCACAAGAAGGACAAGGCGGTAGCTTAAAAATGAAAGGGAATGAAGTCAGAAAACAACCAATCTCCCGTTGTTGCTATGCTGCTAAGGGTCAGCTGCACCACAAGTTCAGACGCTAGGGCTCGAATATCACTTCGCTAAATGCTCCCCATGCACAGCCACACTCGCGGCCCTTAACACAGTCATGGTGCAGCTATTAGATCGCTGCCATTCTGAAATTTGTGGGAGGAAGGCAGAGGTTCGGGGCCCCAGAAAAATGCAGGGGCAGGTGAAGCCGCACTACAACTTTCCATGGTAAGGGTGCAACAATTCATGCCTTTATTAGGCAGAAAGAGTCCTGCACACAGCACTCGAAGGCATTTCACACAAGCAAAAAATTTTGTATGTTCATCCAGCCAAATCGTGGTCCCGTTTTAACAACGAAAATTTAAGGCTTAACCCATCAAACTAAGCATTTGAAACATGCTAAAGGTATTCTATGCACAACAGGGAGACGTAGGCTTAACCAACGAATTTATCCTTGCTTCTACAACAACTAACTGTTAAACAGACACCAGGAATACCTTACACAACCAGCTGACAACACAAGTGACAAGGGAAACAAGCCACAACACACACAAGAGCATTGAGGGAGTCCACGAGGAAGTTCGTTTCCACCAGGAGAAATGAATCACTGCCCCAAAAGAATACGGTAGTGTCCATGTGCGGATTAAGGGCCAAACGCTGTCATAAACAAAGGACAACCAAGGTTTAAATGAAATCGCGGTTCAAGGTAATTAGGAGATCACCCCAAGTAATAGTGAGTCACTATGAAACAATCCAGAAATTGAATGTGAATTTGCTGCATAACTAAAAACAATTCGTTAACATCTAGCATCGCCTGCTGCAAGCTCTACATCAAGGTGAGTTAACTCATCTAAAATAACTAAGAAGAAGTCGACTGCGTGAGTTCCCTATTCCTACCGAATCAAGCAAATAAATTTCAGACCTTGAGGTAAGGATGGACTGGCTTTGSTACAGTTTAATTTACCGAGGTACTAAAATTCAATTACAATGATTGAGGTGGATTCACCAAGATTTAGGTTTTGAACCCAAGCTAGGACTATATAATACAAAAACGAGGGCTGAGTTGATAAATTGGGGATGGAAGCGTAATGGCAAAACCAGGCTAGAGTTTATTTAGATTTACACAGTAAAACGTTTTACAGCAATGAAAAATACACCAATTTCGTCGGAGTAAGTAAATGAGGAAAACCATTTAATCCAATGAGATTCAACACTGATGGAAGTTAAATATTTTTCATCCAGATTACCCGATACACATGCAGATCTAAATCGTAAATCCTAATGCAATCTACTCTAATAATCAGGTGTACCTTGTTTGCCCGCTTTGAATGACGTCCGCGCTCTTCGTGCCGCTTCCGCTTGTCGACCATCGAGACCTCACCGGTACCTCCCATCCAATCACTAGGGGTACTCTGCTTCCCCCTTAGCCCCCCGAGCCGCAAAGGGTCCACACACTATCCAGATGGTATGTCTAGCTTCCCAGCTCACCTCGCAAGGTCGAGCTACCACTCCAATCTAAGCTGGAAAATCCCAACTCTCCACAAGTAATCAGTCAAGTCACAAATCCAGCAGCGTAACGTTACGCTAACATCTGATCCCCCTTCTTCCTCATCTTCCCTTTCTTTTATAGAGTTTTTAGAACCTCCAACTTTCCCTAAATCACATTTAAATTAAGTTTTAATAAAAAATATTCTAAATATTCTCCTTCGCACAAGTGTCGTCCATCCCCCTCTTTCCTCCAATAATTATTTACTTTAAATTCATTAATTGTCTCATTTCCCTCACCCACCTAGAGTTGCTCCTAAATTTACTCCTAGGTGTTCCTAGATTCCCTTGCGGGTTTAAATACTTTCCCTAAAATGAAGTTGCTAATTTAGTTCATTTTAGAAGGTTCTTAATTGCAGATTCCTTACTATGTTGACCTCGCCTTTTACCATAAGTTCCCTTCTTTCCTTTATTATGTTTCCTTCATTACTTAGTTTCCTAAATTTTATTTTTCCCCCTTCCCCTTTTTATTAGAGCCAAAATGGCAGTTGCGCCATTTAATCTTTACCTTTTATTTTTAATTTAATTTTCGTTTATACTTTCACAAGTTAAGAATTAATTTCTTCTTTGAAATTTTTAAATCCACTAGTTTTAATTTAATTCTTACTCTCTTCATTTTACTCCAAAATTTTTATGAAGACTAAAACTATTACTTAAGTGGGTTTTAGTTTACATTTTTATTTTTATTTTTATAGGGTCTTTTTCTTAAGGTTAGAAAAAATTTTACCCTAGAGAAGTTTTAGACTTAGGACTTAGAGTCTAAACTGGGCAACATTTAATTAGGGAGGTTGGTTAAGAATTTCTTAATGTGTTAAATGTCTTGGGGCCATATAGGTTTGTTCCTTTCATAAACATCAATGCGACGTGCCCTTCAGGATGCACCATGTGCTCCAAGGGTGCCACTCGCCTCGTTTGTTTCTTTTGCGCAACGTGCCCTTCAGGATGCACCACATGCTCCAAGGGTGCCACTCGCCTCTTGTGTTTCTTTTGCACGACGTGCCCTTCAAGATGCACCACGTGCTCCAAGGGTTCCACTCGCCTCTTGTGTTTCTTTTGCATGACGTGCTCTTCAGGATGGACCACGTGCTCCAAGGGTGCCACTCACCTCTTGTGTTTCTTTTGCATGACGTGCCCTTCAGGATGCACCACGTGCTCCAAGGGTGCCACTTGCCAACTTGACTGATTGGTAGACGTCAATAACCCATGGAGTCAACACTCTGCCAAGTGAACTTGTGGGAGACTAAGGGATTCTAAGGAATAAGGCCCCCACCTTATTGCGCACCCCTTAGAGTCATCGTGAGCGACTGTCGCAGTCTGCCCTCATGGCATCGTGGATCCTCTCGAACTAGGTAATCGTTAACCTACAGTTCGAGCCACGGCGGGAGTGCTAGTAGGTTGTGGTAGGGATGCTATCCACACCTCTCCCTCAACCTCTCTGGTAATCGTGTGTGGCCCCTTTACTCGATATGTGAGTCTGGTTGACAAGCTATCATCAGCCTACATCATCAACAAACGTGTCAGAACATGTTCACATCATATCATCAAATCAATGAAATATCACAGTAAATAAATCAACCCAAATAGCACACTCCTTGACTCAATCCGGAGTCCAAGGGGTTCCATCGATGCCTCTGCATCCTCAAGGTCCAAAACCTTGCACACTCAGTAAAAACCAAGTCAATAGCACATGTCTATGTCAAAGCAGTAAAACATCAAGTCATCTATCATAATGCATCATAATCAAGGATAAATGTTTTAATATCATAAAAGTCCAGATCACTTGCGAGCAAGTGTCTTCAAAAATAAGTTTTCTCAGTGCGCTAGAGAGGGATGTTACAAGAATATCAATGATAGTCAACACCAGAGGAAATATACATTGAAGAATAAAAAGTGTACTATGGGTAGTTTAAGCTCTCCAAATCTACCCCAGGAAAATATCAGTGATAGTCAGCACCAACAGAAATCTACATTGAAGACTAAGAAGCCGACTATGGGGAGTTTAATCTCTCTAAATCCCCCCAAGATAATCTAACTATTACTCAGCACCAGTGGAAATCTACATATCATGGTGTAATAAAAAAAATATTGATTGGTAGGTATGATGCCCGCATATGGGAAAATACCTAGAAAAGGAAGGGAGGAGTTGTGTGCAAGGGAAAAATGGTCTATTTGGGTGGACACAATTCATAATAAAAGGAGGAAAGAGCCTATGATATCACAGCTCTGAAAGTTTGGGGCCCAACAACCCAAACAAATTTTCTAAGTATCGATTATGAGAAAGAGATTCAAGAGATGGAAGGAAAGAATAGGGATCAAGTAGTTGGAATGTTGAGGAGTATAAGTGACGGGTCATCTAGAGGCACATCCAAGTATCATGGAGTTATTAGCTCTGGTGACAATTGGGAAGTAAACATAGGAAAATGTGTTGACAACATAGATCTCTATTTGAAAAAATTCAGTTTGGAAGAGGAGGCAACTCGAGCTTATGATATCGCAATCATTAAACACAAGGGCAATAACTCTTTGAAAAAATTTGATATTAACACTTATGACATTGATAAGATCCTCTCTATAGATCCATCTTTCTTCTATTTCTATTCAGTTGGAGACGTTTTAGTTCACCCTGTCAAGGCTGACATCATGACAACATGTTGCAAAGAGAGGGGGGGCATTGAATCTCTTGAGTCTACTCTCGTTGAGGTAGCAAGGATACAACCAAGAAGCCTATGATATGAATACTTACAACATTTTTTGGGCAAAAAACCTATTTTTGGCAGTGAATATGAGGCAAATCGACCTATTAAGGTGACAATAGGCATTAAAAATATCCATAATATAATGCAGAGTCATAGGAAGTTGAGTGAAACACACAGAGTCGTAATGGAGGAAATGATACAAGTAGAAATTACAAATTAGGAAGATAGATATGAATTTGTACTAGAATGGAATATGGAATGTGGTTGTTGTTTTGACCTTCTACTTGAAAATACTATGCAGTGTGAGGATGAGAATCTATTTTTTTTGGATGTCTACTGAAGTAGGTAGAAGAAATCATATATGGAAATTAGAAAGCGCAAGGCTCATTGTCTTTCTTGAATACCAATAGCTGAAAAGTGTCAATTCCTTTATCTGAGGTTTGGAGGGTTCTTCCAAATGATTTCAATGAAAGGTGTTAAGAGCGCCAATCCCAAGAAGCAATAACTCATGCCAAACTATAAAACTTGGTTAATCACCCATTTTGTGGCATTCCATGTGAAGTTGACAAGTATGTAGAAGTTTTGGACTATGCAAACCCTAAATTTTTAAGGGATTCATGTATCCAATGCAAGGAGCCGAGTCATGTACCATTAAGATGTGAAGAGAATGAGAATATAACTTGGACTTCTCCTCAGACAAAAATTGAAGAAAGAGTGTGAAACGCCATTATAAGAGAACGTAAAACTTGCATGGTCGAAATACCAAAAATACATGTATACAATAGGTTGAACTGTAGTAGATGTAGAACCACAATGTTTTACATTTTCCAAAAAACCATTTCATCTAGCTATGACAAGTTTCAATATGTTAGTGGTATTGTACATACTAATGACCTTGAATACGTAAAAATGAAGAAAAATGGGAAGTTGAAAGCATTTTTTTAAAGCATGTCAACAATTGGATCACTAGAATATACTGTAATAAAGTGTTACGTTTATCAAGTACTACTCAGGATCCTCCAAAATCCATAGTCTACAATGTGCATGATGTCAGCCCCAATTTCCTTGAGATTAGCTATAGGAAAGTCACTGGTAAAAGAACAGTCTTAATATTTTTATAAAGGGAGCATATTACAGTGGGAAAATGTCGTGGGTTAAAGGATATAAAGAACTCTTGGACTTGTTAGCCATGCATAAGAATGACTTGGAAGGACTTCAAGTGGATGTGTTTGGAAATAGGGAATATTCAAAAGAAGTTCAAGAAATAGGTCATAAAATAGGCTTGGCTATAAATTTTAATCTGAGGATTGATCATGCCGATGAATTGCTTCATGGCTACAAGGGATTGAAAAGAGCTTGTAGAGAAGGTAAAAGAAGCCTTGTCTACTGAACCTTTGCCACTAATCAACAATAAAAAATCTAAAAAAATTATTATATTGTCAAAAAAAGTTAGAGACACGGATAAATGACCTTGATCGATCCCGACGAGAATCTAATCTTGAGTTGTTAGTTCCTATGGAGAGAAGCAAAAGATTTAGCAGTGCAATACATTAAATGGAAAAAAATTACGAGAAGATGAAGCTACTTGGGAAAATGACAAGTTAGATCTAATCATTCATTCTTACTTATGCTTTGAGGATGAAGCTTATTTTTAGAAGGAATGACTTGTAATATATCTTACGTGTATTACAATATTCATTAATTACTAATTAAATCATTAAATGTAGTAACTATACTTTTAATATAAAGTCATGTCTTTTTAGATAAAAAGATGGGACTCTACTCATGTATGTGTATTTATACATTTTTTTTTCCATTGAACAAGACAACGAATAATAAATTTATTAAATATTAAATATATATTATATATATATCAAGTATTAAGCTTCCATTTGGGGTACCATAAAACAATTGTAGCATTGAAAAGTCGATATTTTTGGCCTAGTATGAAGAAAAATGCGGTTTTGTTCAATTCTACATTAATAGTTATTGATAATTTCATTATATATTAGATTTAAATAATCATTTCAAAACACAAAAAATAAGCAATAAAACTTACTACCTTGTTGC
>JASDQU010102141.1:56433-68030 GCA_032191745.1 Picea mariana
TGAAAAGTCGATATTTTTGGCCTAGTATGAAGAAAAATGCGGTTTTGTTCAATTCTACATTAATAGTTATTGATAATTTCATTATATATTAGATTTAAATAATCATTTCAAAACACAAAAAATAAGCAATAAAACTTACTACCTTGTTGCCTTGATGTCCCAATAACCTGATTGGTCTGATCATTTGGTTATACCAGGTCTGGCCTTTTCCTTTTTCTTATAATCTAGATAAAATTTTCTCTATTCAACTAATATCCTGATATCTCCAATATCCCGACATCCCGGGGGCTGGTGATATAAATATCAAATCGGTGGTTCTAGACCAGAACTTGTTTCAACTTATAAATTGTGATCCCTTGATTCCCAATGTCGTTACATAGGAAATATGTACTTTTGTAATGGATCGCAGGTTGTTAGGCTGGAAATATACAAAAAGCATCGACAGTTCTGTGATACAAAAATTGGGCCTTTGATGTTCTCTGCAATACATAAATGGACGAGTGCAGTTGCGGACTATAGAAATTCATCACAAATAAAAAAAATTATACATATGAAATATGTACTTGTATAAAGTAGATATTTAGTTTTATACATACAAAATTTATACCTTTATAAAAGATGGAGAAGATATTTTATAGAGGATGCAGGGAGCCTTCATTGCATACTTAGCCAGTTTTTGGAACACAGGTTCTCGGGCTGGCGGGTTCAAAATTGGGCCTCTGATGTTCCATGGCCTACAAATAGCATCAAAAGTTTCGTGATATAAAAATTGACAGGAGGAGTTTAGTTTGCTTTAAAACTAATGATTTTCTTGGATAGAAAGATATAGCATTGTTGAATTAGTTTCATTTGCACACGTTTTATAGAGCATACAGGGAGCATTCATTCCATACTTTGCCAGTTTTTGGATTGCGAGCATTGTCGAATCAGTTTTCTTTGTAATTGATCAAAAATTAATAATGTTTGTTACATGTTTCTGGAAATTGGTGGGTTCAAAATTGAGTCTCTGATGTTCCGTGGCCTACAAATAGCACCGATAGTTCTGCGATATATAAAATGAAAAGCAGAGTTGCGGACTATAGAAATTTACAAAAGATTAATGTTTGTTATACAATATAATTGTAATAACGTTTTCCTGAATTAGCTTGCTTTAAAACTAAGGCTTTTCTTGGACAAAAAAGATATATCATTGCCGAATTAGTTTTCTTTGTACACATTTTATAGAGCATGCAAGGAGGCGTCATTCCATACTTTGCCAGTTTTTGGATCGCACATTCTCGAGCTGGTGGTTTAAAAAATGGGTCTATGTTGTTTCGTGCCCTACAAACAACATCGAGAGTTCTTCGATATACAAATTGAGAAGTGGTGTTGCAAACTATACAATACAAACTTATTATAAAACAAATAATGTATGTTACATATCTTTAGAAATTACATAAACATTTAAAACATCAACGTCGTTGAAGACCAAAAAATTAGCATACAATAGGAGACAAGAAATGTGGCATATCTGAATTAGTTTTATTTGGAACAAACAAGAAAGGTTCCTGGAAACCCAAAATTTTGTATACAATAAGGGCATTGTCGAATCAATTTTCTTTGGAATTTATCAAAAATTAATAATGTTTGTTACATGTTTCTGGAAATTTAAATGTGTTTGTCATATAGACTGGGATTGGGGCTCCCGTGGACCATAAAAAGAAATAAGTACAAGAATTAGGAACATTGAAAGAAGTGTGCGACTGTAGAGAGGAAGACCAGAAAAAGAAGAAATTGGAAGTTATGAGTGTTTGGTTACATTTTTCTATTGAAAGAGGACATAAGTGGATTGATAAAGAAGAGAAGATGACAGCATAGACTTAAAATGGATTGATAAACAAAACAAGATGGTAGTATAAACTTACTATGAAGCTGATGCATTTTTGTTGCTGTCGTTGATGGGAATTGTAGTCCTGTTGACCGGTTCTTGCCCTTCCTGGACGAGTTCGTCCATTATCTCTTGGAACCATTATTCGATGTATCTTTTCATGGGGGCTGTGTTGGTTTCATCCTGGATTTCTATGTTGTAAAGGTCATTTTCTAATTTCCTTAGATCCATTGAAATATTATGCAGAGTCTGTTCAATTTCTTCATTGTGTGAGGCATAGTCTAGTACCCAATGCTCGTGCTCATCTAGACAATGTTCAATTATGCTGTAAAACTTTTCGAAAGACAACCCCTTTAAAACATCAACTTGTTCCTTGAAGGCTTCTTTGGTGACTGACAAGGATTTGAGAATTAATTTAGGATCTTGAAACTCATTGGTAGTTTCGGCTAAGTCCAGCTAGAACAGGCTTGTGAATAAATCTTCCTTTTCTGATATGACTTGTTTACATGACTTGACAATGAGCTGCAGGTTGTCAACTTTATTTTTCTAGCATTCTTTTACTTTTTTGGTGCGTTCTGGCGAGGGGAGTTTCTCCTATATTCTTTTCATTTCCAATGTGTTTTCGACATATTTGGCAAAAGGGGCCAGTACCTTATCACAGAAAAGTTGTTCAGTTTTTAAATTTGTCTCCAATTGTTCCAACAAACCATTGGCCTTCTTTCTAAAGGAAACTAAATTTTGCAATGTTTCCCAAGCTTCAGTAGCTACCTGCATTATTTTTTTGATGTTATTCTCTACAAGGGCTCTAGAGCATGCAAGGAGGGTAGAGGATACTTTCATCTTCGTTGTAGTGGTAGAAGGCATGATTTTTGCCAAAGGACTGGAAAATTCTGGAGTTGCAAGGAAAGCCTTATCAAATTCATTGAGGCATTGTTTCATATTGGCATTTTCTATCTCAATTCCTCGAATGGA
The DNA here is from genome assembly GCA_032191745.1 of Picea mariana. Lineage (NCBI taxonomy): Eukaryota > Viridiplantae > Streptophyta > Pinopsida > Pinales > Pinaceae > Picea > Picea mariana. The sequence continues at coordinate 59,273 of JASDQU010102141.1, forward strand.
ATCACGAAGAATGTCATCGGTTCCCTGGTGAAATTGGCAGATTTGGGACGGTGACATTTCGCTAAAGTTAATCTATGTGCAAGATTTGCCTTTCTTGTTTGTTACATCTCTCTTTTCAATGACTGGACTTTTAGATTGGCTGTCAAAAACAACACTCTGGATTATGAAGGATTCATCTATGTCAAAAAATTCAGTGTCTGATATTTCCACCACAAACGACGTAATTTTTTGCATGTGCTCAGCTTCAATTTCAAGTTGTAGTTTTCCACTTTCAATTTGGGGTTCCTCTGCCTTCCCTACATTTTTTCTTCTCTTCTTTTCCACTGGAATTTTGCGAGAAATATCAATATTTATGCGAGGAGGGTTCTTATATCCTCCTTCATTTGAAGATTTATCGGTTGCTTTCTTACTGGGGTCGATCGTCAAAGCAATGCTCCATGATGCCGTGATCTTGGGAGTGTTGGTGGGGGACTAGGTACTCTTCTCACTAGATACTTTTCCATGTTGTTTGTACAATTCAGTGGCACTTTGCAATCTCTCTGCATCGCAATCGGTAGAAGTAGGATTGTTGTCGACATTGTTCCTATCTTGGGTCAGGTGTGTATGGATAAAAGAGGTGTTAAATCCAGCACCCAATAAATGTTCTAGAAAAATGCCATTAGGGTCGAACACTTTTAGCCTTTCAGCATACGTTAGGTTCAATTTCTTTAAATGGGCAGAAAACTCGTCAATCTTGTTGATGTTTCTACACACGAAGTCTTCCACTTTCCAGGGAAGAGGAATGAACTGTTTTTTTTTCTTGTCATGGAAAAAATGCAACCAGTGGTTGTATTTCCTTGTTATTTCTACAAAAAACATCTTGTCTGTGATGTGGCATGGAAGGAAGGAAGGATTTTCCTTAGAGACAAAGACTATGAGGACACTGTGATTTTCCTCTTGCTCAAGTGTGCCCTTCCTGTTCAAAAACTTAGTTGCCTAGCCAGACATCTGCAGAGCATCCTTGCCTAATAGTAAATCTTTGAGAACTAAGACAAAGCCATTAAAAACTTCATAAAAATAATGGGAGGCCTTGTGTATCCATAGTGCCTTGTGCCAGAATGATACTGGGTCGAATCCACAGTTTATTTTATTCGAAAGAGAAAGTTTTGGAAACAGACAACAATACACAATTGCGAAAATCAAGTAGGATGACATATAAAATTGATTTGATTCTTTGAATCATGACAACTAGGAGAAAATCGCAATCGAAATTAGCTTCCCCCAATCGAAAATGTCTTTTTCCTTGACTATAAAATACAAATTATAAATAATTATATGGGAAAAGCTTGTTGTGGATGCATGTCCCATTATTCTTGTAACCAGCCAAGCAATTTCCCGGAATGGATTTCTAAAGGAACTTACATGCAGCCTTGTGATATCTCCAGCAACTGTTATCGGTTCTTCTAGGAAGTCTACTAAGATGTCCAACCCGTTATGATGTTTTTCTAGAAACTATTTGCAGTGTTGTCCTCTGAACGTCAATGTTGGGTTCGAAAATTTTAACATCTCGCGAAAGAGCTGAGGCGACAAAGAAATAGGAGAATGGTCACGCAGTGGAATAGTTATTTGGCTTGGAATATTTTTTTCGGTGCACCAAGAGACCACCTCCTTAGATTCAAAAACCTCAGGAACACAGCCTGCAAGAGCGATTCCAGAGGTCCAAATCACTTCATTTTGGGTGGAACAGGATGAATAGTAAAAGTATGCCCTGGACCACTGAAAGCTCTGGTCCTCTTGTGCGAACATATTTATTGTATCTCCACAAAAATGTTGTCGACCTAGTGCCATAAGTCTGCAAGAACGTTTATTTGTTCCAGCTAATGAATGAAATGAAATGTTGGAAGGGATAATATAACCCTGCGCAAATTTTGGTCGAAAGCGTGTGAATGGGAGATGTCCTTGAGACTTTTGATGATTAATGACAATTTGGATGGTTGTTGCATGATGCGTTGTTAAAATTAAACAGTACTAATTTCATACATAGAAATGACAACACGTTGGATATTGCAATGAGTGATTAAGCATTGTATATTTCTTGAGCGGCCCAACACGAGGACACGTGTTGGAGATGAACAATCGGAAGGGAAAAAATAAATCTCCACACATCTTGGTTTAATGTGTAATAATGGGAGATCTCCTCGAGGTTTTTGGCCATTAATGACAATGTTGAGGGTTCCTGCATGGTCAACTATTAGCATGAAAGGTTTCTAATTGCATAGTAAGAAAGTATGGAGGTCACGAGCAAGGGAAAAAAGACAACTACAAAATAGGGTTGCAATTTACAAGCGTTGAGGGTGAGGGTGTGAGGGTCAAATTGTATGTCTCAGAATTTTTTTAGTGCAATACACATAACAAAGAAGAGGATATGGTAGGACAATTGGAAGCACAGGAAGTTAGTGGGGATGGAAGGCAGCGAGAGATACTTTGAAACATTTGTGAGCAGTGGTAGAGTGACTGCGCTGGAATTGTAGATTTCATGAACCCGGCAACAGGAGAATCCAAAACAGGCTGAGAACGTGTCTGTAAAGGAGGTGAGGTTCGAACCTTCTAATTTTATCGCTCCAAACATTTGAATGCATAATATGTAACACAGAAGAATGGACGATGTCAGAATCTGGTAGTCAATTTGTATATTGCGGAGAGTGCAATCCCAACTGTTTTGTACCTCTCTGTCCAATTGTTAGTACTAAGAGTTAATTTAGTATTCAAAATGATTTTTTAAATACTGTTAGATAGTTCAAAGGGACTAGCATCCGTAAACAATGGCAATCTCCACCCCGCTAGTCTTGTATTCCGTGTGTCAATTTGTATATTGCAGAATTGTGAGCGTTGTTTGGAGGACATGAAACAATGGAAGTGCAATGTTGAGTCAGCCCCTTCACAGGTTCACTTGTGAATTTGTATATCGTGGAACTCTAGCTGCTATTTGTAGGCCACAAAACAATGGAGGTCCAAGTTTGAGCCTGCCCGCCCGAAAACCCACGATCAAAAATGTTGCTAGATATCGAATGCGGAATTTGTACATGCTCTATAAAATATCATGGGAATTAGTACATGCTCTATAAGATATCATGTGCATACTTTATAGTCCCATAATACACGAGAAGAAAAAAAAGGGAAAAAGAATGGAGTAGTTAGCAGTGGAATTGTAGATCACGGAAATTTAGGTTGGAATATGTATATAATGGAAAAACATCGAAAGCATCGAAAGCAACAATGGTCAGTCGGATTTGTTGTCTAATTATATAGATGGAGATAAACATATGTCAACCCACCAACGCTGGAGCTGCATATTTCGTGAACCGGGAAACAGGAGGATCCAAAACAGGCTAAGAAAGTGTCTGCAAAGAAGGCGAGTCCCAGACCTTCGAATTGTATCACTCCGAACATTGGAATACATAATCTGTAACATGGAAGAGCGGACGATGCTGGAATCCGGTAGTCAATTTTTATATTGCAGAGAGTGAAATCCCAACTAATTCATAACTTTGTGTCTATTTGTCACTACTAAGAGCTATTTTAGTATTCAAAATAATTTTTTAGATACTGTTATACAAGGAAAAAATAAAAACTAAAATAATTTTTTAGATACTGTTAGATACTTCATAGGGATTAGCATCCGTAAACAATGGCAATCTCCACCCCGCCAGTCCTGCACTCCGTCTATAAATTTCTATATCGCGGAACTAGGAGTGTTTTTTGGAGGACATAGAACAATAGCAGTGAAATGTTGAGTTAGCCAGTCAACAGGTGTTCTTGTCGATTTGTATATCATGGAACTAGGTGTGCTATTTGTAGGGCACAAAACAATGGAGGCCCAACTTTGAGCCCGCCCGCCCGACCGAGAACCCATGATCCAAAATGTCGCTAGGTATGGAATGTGGAATTTGTACATGTTCTATAAAATATCATGCCCATATTTTATAGTCCCATAATACACAGGAAGAAAATAAGGGAAAAAGGACAGAGAAGTTCGCAGTGGAATTCTAGATAATACACGAGAAGAAGAGAAGGGAAAAAGAACCAAGTATCTTGTAGAAGAACATCTAGTGTTTGCTTATTAATGCAAATGCTTGTGAATGTCTGATGAGTTCTCACCAGTTAACGCATAAAGTGCAGATCACAGAAGTATATTTCATACCACTGTGTCCACTTGACACTAGTAAGAGCATTGTTGATGTATATGAGGAAGGACGTGAAGTTGTTGGGGATGGAAAGCAACAATAGATACTTTGAACGAACTTAATGTATATAAGGAACCTGCGGTGGAATTGTAGATCACGGATGTTTCGAGTGCAAGATGTATATAGCGGAATGATAAGCAGCTCGTTTTGCAAGCGACATCCTCACAGTGGCAGGCATAAAATTGGCTAAGTATGAAAAGGAACAGTGGTCGGTCGGACCTGTCATGCGAGGATATAGATGGATATGTTAAGGCATCAATTGCAGATCACAGAAGTATCTTTCATACCACTGTGTCCACTTTTCACTAGTAAGACCATTGTTAATGTATGTCAGGAAGGATGCGAAGTTGCTAGTCAGGAAGGACACGAAGTTGCTAGGTATGCATATCAGCAAGAGATACTTTGAACGAAGTTAATGTATACGAGGAACCCACGGTAGAATTGTATATCACAGATGTTTTCAGTGCAAGGTGTATATAGTGGAACAATAAGTAGTTGGACTCGCAAGCGTCGACCATGCAATTATGGGCATTAAATTGGCTAAGTATGGAATGGAACAATAGTTGGTCAGATCCATCTTGCAAGGATATAGATGGAGATGAAGACATGTCATCCTGTCGTACATAGAAAGAGGACTAAGTATAAAACCAAAAATCCATAAGGAACGGGAAAAGAAAAATAGGAAAAGAGATAAGTATCTGAGAGTTGGGAAAACCTTTTTTTTTTCATTTATTAATGGCAATGTTTTCGAACCTCTGTTGGCTTCTCACTAGTAAAAGAATTAATTGCACATCACTGAAGTTCTTTGCCTGCAAAATGTATATGAATAAACAGGGGACATAGGTGTTGGATACCGTGAACCCGGGGCCTGGTGTCTAGATAACTGGCTAATTATTGGCCAAGATGAAATTTTGATATCTATTTCAATAGTATTCATACTAGTATCTATCAATGGAGAAAGTTTTCGTATTTATCTGAATAGTATTCATACTAATATATATTAATGGATTGTTTCTGTTTCAAATTCAAATGATCTCCCAATTTGCAAGATGATCTTCGGCTCGCAAATTTCGTTGAAACCAGGAAAATTATGACTGCAATATGTACATAACGCAACAATAAACATGAATTTGCATTGTGGTCTCAACGACATAAATTCCTTATCATATATTCATCTTGTATTCCTTGCAATGACATCAGCAAATGGTGGCTCTCCATAAACATCAATATCTAAATTAAATTAAAGGCAATCAAAATTTGTTGTGAATTTAAGTAATTAAAGCATAAATTGCAAACTACGGAAGTTCCTAGGCTGCAAGATGTATATGACGAAACACTAGACATATTTTTTTAATATCACAAGCCCAAACATAACTGTCTAAGATTTGTCGAAGAGGAAGTTTTTTGTATTTTTTCCAATAGTACTAATATTAGTATATATGTACGGATTTTATCAAATAGAACAAGCTACAATTTATCCAACATACTTCATAAGAAAATTGTGTCAACAGTCCAGGTGCCTTGTTGTAACTCATGAATTCATTCTATTTACAGAACCCGAAGAATGGGAGCAGAATGGGTACTCCAATTTCTTTCTTTAAATACAGAGTCGACGCCACATAAGTATGGCCTATGAAAAAATATTTTTAAATGTAAAATGTAAAGAAAGAACATACCATGTTTTATTTAGATTGAAATAGTGAGAAGCATAAACAAAAGCTTGCCCTTCATGTTTAACGACACGGGGGAAGAAAGTACAAAATACAATTAAAACAAATACTAGAAATTGGAAAATACTATTAAGAAATAAACCAAAATTATTCTATATTTAAATAAGATGTGTTACAAAATACAACTGAGGCTATTTGCGACAACGATTTCGATTTCGCCTGCCATCGACCAATTAAAGATATTTTGAATATCAATTTTGGGTTTTGTACTTAATCGGTGTTGTGAAGTACATCTATCCCCGTTTTTTGAATACCTTGTTTCTTCCAGATATGGCTTTCTTGCAATGGATGCTTATTCAACATTCCATTCTTTGTCAAGTATTAATTTCCTTCTATCATCAAAAATTTGAGGTTTAAGGTGTTTTCTTTGCAATGTTCCTGAGCATTCACATCCGAGACAACTTAGAAATGCGATTCAGGTCGATTTCAAAGTGAACGGAGTCATTTTATGTCACAAATGTTAAGGCAAGGGAAAAAAATTCAAGTATATAGTGACTGATATTCTCCCTATATCCGATCGTTTGTTTGGTTGAGAAGCCTGCCTGAGGATTTGTATGTGGAACCTCTTTGCTTTATTACAGTAAATTGGAAGAAACATCCATCCTAGATGCAAAATGCAAATCTATTGAGGTACATAACTTATTTGGGTAGCTGAGGTGTGCCAAGTGAATCAAATGCTGCAGAATGCACCAGAATGCATCAGAATATATCTTTCCTCATAGTGGGGGAGGTATGGCGGCCCACAGAAAGGTTTGGAATGTTTGAAGGTGATGCCTAATATGTAGACTCTGCAACTACATTCAGAGGAAATAGAACAAACTTTGAAAGAGAACGTGGCTTTCTATCAAGTTGGATACTAGAGCCACATGCAGATCATAAAAATATGAAATAGAAACTCTTGTAGTGATAATATGTTGTTTTATCCACCCATACAGATTATGTTACTAGCCTTCGACGAAGACAAATACTTGAAATAGAATTATGTCATGAGAGAGAATAATTTCATCTAGTTTGTCATCAGAAAGGTTCATGATAAGTCATAAATCACTTAATGTAATGGTTTGTGGTGAGCTAAAACCACTTGAGAAATGTAATGGTTGAGGGTAACCCACCAAAACCTAGGATAAATGGGTAATCCAAAGAATACCCATGATGATGATTAATTATGATTGAAGGGGATTAAATGGTACACGCATGAAGAATTTTTGTTTAACCATGTATGTGAAAAAGCTTCCTAGAGAACTGTAACATCACGCTCTGGCTCACTGAGAAAACTTATTATTTGAGGACACTTGCTTGCAAGTGATCTGGACCTTTTTGATGTTAGACCATTTATACTTGATTATGATGTGATTGACAGACGACATGATGTGTTACTATTTGATGTAGATAGGTGCTATTGACTTAGTTTTATTGAGTGTGCAGGGTTTTTGACCTTGAGGATGCAGAGGCATCGGTAGAACCCCCTGGGACTCCAGACTGAGTCAGGGAGTGTGCTTTTTGGGTTGATTTATTTACTGTGATATTTCATTGATTTGATGATTTGATGTTGACATTTCTAACATGATTGTTGATGATGCAGGCTGACGATAGCTTGCCAACCAGACTCACATATGGAGTAAAAGGGCCACACACGAGTTCCAGAGAGGTTGAGGGAGAGGGGTGGATAGCAGCCCTGCCACCGCCTACTAGCACTCCCGCCGTGGCTTGAACCGTAGGTTAACGATTACCTAGTTCAAGAGGATCCACGATGCCATGAGGGAAGATTGCGACAGTCACTCACGACGATTCTAAAGGGCGCGCAATAAGGCGGGGGCCTTATTCCTTAGAACCCTTATTCTCCCACAAGTTCACCTGGCTGAGTGTTGACTCCAAGGGTTAGATGTCTACCAATCAGTCCAGTTGGTGAGTGGCACCCTTGGAGCACGTGGTGCATCCTGAAGGGCACGTCACACAAAAGAAACACAAGAAGCGAGTGGCACCCTTGGAGCACGTGCTGCGTCCTGAAGGGAACATCGCATTGATGTGGATGAAGGAAACAAACCTAATTAGCCCTAAGACAGTAATGCCTTACTAAATTCTTAAAACGACACCCCTAAACTAATCATCGTCCAGTTCAAATTCTAAACCTAAGTCAAAAAAAAAAAAACTTCGCTAAGATAAAAAAGAAAATTTTCGTTTAACCCTAAAGAAAAAATCCCTAACTCTAACTCTAAAAAGAGCCTAACCCTAATTCTAAACGAATAGCTCCTATGAATCTTGACCTGATCCTTTACCCAAATATCATTAGTAATAACAATTAACCCTAACAAACATTAAAATAATTAAGCAAAACATCATTATGAGATTTTAGGCTAGAGTTCGCACCTCAATGCAGTGCAAGGAGAATACAATTTTTAGAACGTACCTGAGCTCTAGTTCCTGGATTCATTAGCGTTAACTTCATCCAACCACAACCAATATATCAATGGATACGTTTTAGTTAACTCAGACCATAAATTTCATTGAAGGCCTCTCCTTCCTTAACCACAACCTGCAATGAGAGTTCATTAACTTATTGAAAACATAACTCCCTTATGAACGCAAGAGTTTTTCAAAAAAATTAAACTAATTCATAAATAAACGAATACCAAAAGCCATAGTTTTGATTGACCGAACGCATGACCATTAGTGAATAAATTGAATGCTTAAGGGATTAAAACTATATTCTTTAAAACTCATACATAAGCTTAGATTGAACCAATAGTAATAAAATTATTTAACAATGGAGTATAATATATATATATATATATATATATATATATA
>JASDQU010102141.1:92324-126075 GCA_032191745.1 Picea mariana
TTAAATCATTAAATGTAGTAACTATACTTTTAATTTAAAGTTACATATTTTTAGATAAAAATAAGTGACTCTACTCATGTACATGCATTTATACACAGTTTTGTTCATTGAACAAGACAACAAATAATATATGTATTAAATATTAAATGTATATTTCATATATATCAAGTATTAATCTTCCAAGTGGTATCAGAGTGAAATCTTGGTGAAAGTCAAGAGCACATGCATCAAAATGGAAAATATCATGCTTAAAAACATGAAAGTTAAAACTATTTTGTAAAATATGAGCAACAAAGTCAAAGAAATTAGAAATTTTGTGAAAAAATAATAGAAGAACAATTAGAGAAAGAAATCTTGGCACACTTGAAGGAGATAGGTTTCCCCCAAGCCCAAAACCCATGTTGTTCACAAATATCATGTTCTTATTTCATTGGCATGATGATCGAAGGAGATGAAGAAGAAGACAAAGAAGATATTATCAAGGATGCAGGAGTTGATTTACAAGATGAAGAGGATACTCAAATAGAACATCGTCCTTTCCTTTCTCAAGATCAACAAGAACAATATGTTGAAGATCCAGAAAGATTGATACAACAAAGTTATGTTGCACACTCAGACCATGTTGAATATGACGCAGAAACTATTGTTGTTGATACCAAGAATGAGTTTGAAAAGAGACTTTTGGTTGATGTGATTCCACCAAGAAACATTGGAGTCACCTTGGAGGTACCACATGTACCCTCGCACGAAGAGGATTGCCTTTCTTGTTTTGCAGAAGCTGAAGCATGGTTTTCAACAATGACAATGACCTACAATATTCCTTTTTCTAACATGAAAAAAATAGGGGTTTATCAAGAGCCACTTGCAGATCCACTTCATTTGACTGCTAGTAGTTTAAGCTCTCCAGATCTACCCTAAGAGAATATCAATGATAGTCAACACTAGAGGAAATATACATTGAAGAATAAAAAGGGTACTATGGGTAGTTTAAGCTCTCCAAATCTACCCCAGGAAAATATCAGTGATAGTCAGCACCAACAGAAATCTACATTGAAGACTAAGAAGCCGACTATGGGGAGTTTAATCTCTCTAAATCCCCCAAGATAATCTAACTATTACTCAGCACCAGTGAAAATCTACATATCATGGTGTAATAAAACAAATATTGATTGGTAGGTATGATGCCCACATATGGGAAAATACCTAGAAAAGGAAGGGAGGAGTTGTGTGCAAGGGAAAAATGGTCTATTTGGGTGGACACAATTCAGAATAAAAGAAGGAAAGAGACTATGATATCACAGCTCTGAAATTTTGGGGCCCAACAACCCAAACAACTTTTCTAAGTATCAATTATGAGAAAGAGATTCAAGAGATGGAAGGAAAGAATAGGGATGAAGTAGTTGGAATGTTAAGGAGTATAAGTGACGGGTTATCTAGAGGCACATCCAWGTATCATGGAGTTATTAGATCTGGTGAAAATTGGGAAGTAAACATAGGAAAATGTGTTGAAAACATAGATCTCTATTTGGGAAAATTCAGTTTGGAAGAGGAGGCAACTCGAGCTTATGATATCGCAATCATTAAACACAAGGGCAATAACTCTTTGAAAAAATACAATATTAACACTTATGGCATTGATAAGATCCTCTCTATAGATCCATCTTTCTTCTCTTTCTATTYAGTTGGAGATGTTTTAGTTCACCCTGTCAAGGCTTACATCATGACAAAATGTTGAAAGAGAGGGGGGCCATTGAAGCTCTTGAGTCTACTCTCATTGAGGTAGAAAGGATATAGCTAAGAAGCCTATGATATGAATACTTACAACATTTTTTGGGCAAAAAACCTATTTTTGGCAGTGAATATGAGGCAAATCGACCTATTAAGGTGACAACAAGCATTAAAAATATCCATAATATAATGCAAAGTCATGGGAAGTTGAGTGAAACACACAGAGTCGTAATGGAGGAAATGATACAAGTAGAAATTACAAATTAGGAAGATCGATATGAATTTGTACTAGAATGGAATATGGAATGTGGTTATTGTTTTGACCTTCTACTTGAAAATACTATGCAGTGTGATTATCGGAATCTATTTTTTTTGGATGTCTACTGAAGTAGGTAGAAGAAATCATATATGGAAATTAGAAAGCGCAAGGCTCGTTGTCTTTCTTGAATACCAATATCTGAAAAGAGTCAATTCCTTTGTCTGAGATTTGGAGGGTTCTTCCAAATGATTTCAATGAAAGGTGTTAAGAGGGCCAAGCCCAAGAAGCGATAATTCATGCCAAACTATAAAACTTGGTTAATCACCCATTTTGTGGAATTCCATGTGAAATTGACAAATATCTAGAAGTTTTGGACTATGCAAACCCTAACTTTTTAAGGGATTCATGTATCCAATGCAAGGAGCCAAGTCATGTACCATTAAGATGTGAAGAGAATGAGAAGATAACTTGGACTTCTCCTCAGAAAAAAATTGAAGAAAGAGTGTCAAACGCCATGATAAGATAATGTAAAACTTGCATGGTTGAAATACCTAAAATACATGGATACAATAGGCTGAACTGTAGTAGATGTAGAACCACGATGTTTTACATTTTCCAAAAAATCATTTCATCTGGCTATGACAAGTTTCAATAAGTTAGTGGTATTGTACATACTAATGACCTTGAATACGTAAAAATGAAGAAAAATGGGAAGTTGAAAGCATTTTTTAATGCATGTCAACAATTGGATCACTAGAATATACTGTAATAAAGTGTTACGTTTATCAAGTACTACTCAGGATCCTCCAAAATCCATAGTCTACAATGTGCATGATGTCAGCCCCAATTTCCTTGAGATTAGCTATAGGAAAGTCACTGGAAAGAACAATCTTAATATTTTTATAATGGGAGCATATTACAGTGGGAAAATGTCGTGGGTTAAAGGATATAAAGAACTCTTGGACTTGTTAGCCATGCATAAGAATGACTTGGAAGGACTTCAAGTGGATGTGTTTGGAAATAGGGAATATTCAAAAGAAGTCCAAGTAATAGGTCATAAAATAGGCTTGGCTATAAATTTTAATCTGAGGGTTGATCATGCCGATGAATTGCTTCATGGCTACAAGGGATTGAAAAGATCTTGTAGAGAAGGTAAAAGAAGCCTTGTCTACCGAACCTTTTCCACTAATCAACAATAAAAAATAAAAAATAAATTATTATATTGTCAACAAAAGTTAGAGACACAGATAAATGACCTTGATCGATCCCAACGAGAATCTAATCTTGAGTTGTTAGTTCCTATGGAGAGAGGCAAAAGATTTAGCAATGCAATAAATTAAATGGAAACAAATTATGAGAAGATGAAGCTACTTGGGAAAATGACAAGTTAGATCTAATCATTCATCCTTACTTATGCTTCGAGGAAGAAGCTTATTTTTAGGAGGAATGACTTGTAATATATCTTACATGTATTACAATATTCATTAATTACTAATTAAATCATTAAATGTAGTAACTATACTTTTAATATAAAGTCATGTCTTTTTAGATAAAAAGATGTGACTCTACTCATGTATGTGTATTTATACATTTTTTTGTCCATTGAACAAGACAACGAATAATAAATTTATTAAATATTAAATATATATTGTATATATATCAAGTATTAAGCTTCCATCTAGGGTACCATAAAACAATTGTAGCATTGAAAAGTCGATATTTTTGGCCTAGTATGAAGAAAAATGCGGTTTTGTTCAATTCTACATTAATAGTTATTGATAATTTCATTATATATTAGATTTAAATAATCATTTCAAAACACAAAAAATAAGCAATAAAACTTACTACCTTGTTGCCTTGATGTCCCAATAACCTGATTGGGCTAATCATTTGGTTATACCAGGTCTGGCCTTTTCCTTTTTCTTATAATATAGATAAAATTTTCTCTATTCAAATAATATCTCGATATCTCCAATATCCTAACATCCCGGGGGMTGGTGATATAAATACCAGATCGATGGTTCCAGACCAGACCTTGTTTCAACTTATAAATTGTGATCCCTTGATTCCCAATGTCCTTACATAGGAAATATGTACTTTTGTAATGGATCGCAAGTTGTCAAGCTGGAAATATACAAAAAGCACCGACAGTTCCGCGATACAGAAATTGGGCCTTTGATGTTCTCTGCAATACAGAAATGGATGAGTGCAGTTGCGGACTATAGAAATTCATCACAAATAAAAAAAATTATACATACGAAATATGTACTTGTATAAAGTAGATATTTAGTTTTATACATACGAAATTTATACCTTTATGAAGTATGGGGAAGAGATTTTATAGAGGATGCAGGGAGCCCTCATTGCATACTTAGCCAGTTTTTGGATCGTGGGTTCTCGAGCTGGCGGGTTCAAAATTGGGCCTCTGATGTTCCATGGCCTACAAACAGCATCAACAATTTCATGATATACAAAATGATAGGAGGAGTTTAGTTTGCTTTAAAACTAATTCTTTTCTTGGACAGAAAGATATAGCATTGTTCAGTTAGTTTTATTTGCACACATTTTATAGAGCATATAGGGAGCATCCATTCCATACTCTGCCAGTTTTTGGATTGCGGGCATTGTCAAATCAATTTTCTTTGTAATTGATCAAAAATTAATAATGTTTGTTACATGTTTCTGGAAATTGGTGGGTTCAAAATTGAGTCTCTAATGTTTCGTGGCCTACAAATAGGACCAATAGTTCTGCGATATACAAAATGACAAGCAGAGTTGCGGACTATAGAAATTTACAAAAAATTAATGTTTGTTATACAATAGAATAGTAATAACGTTTTCTTGAATTAGCTTGCTTTAAAACTAAGGCTTTTCTTGGACAAAAAATATATAGCATTGTCGAATTAGTTTTCTTTGTACACATTTTATAGAGCATGCAGGGAGGGGTCATTCCATACTTTGCCAGTTTTTGGATCACACGTTCTCGAGCTGGTGGTTTAAAAAATGGGTCTATGTTGTTTCGTGCCCTACAAACAACATCGAGAGTTCTGCGATATACAAATTGAGAAGCGGTGTTGCGAACTTACAATACAAACTTATTATAAAACAAATAATGTATGTTACATATCTCTGGAAATTACATAAACATTTAAAACATCAACGTCATTGAAGACCAAAAAATTAGCATACAATAGGAGACAAGAAATGTAGCATATCTGAATTAGTTTTATTTGGAACAAACAAGAAAGGTTCCTGGAAACCCAAAATTTTGTATACAATACGGGCAGTGTCGAATCAGTTTGCTTTGGAATTTATCAAAAATTAATAATGTCTATTACATGTTTCTGGAAATTTAAATGTGTTTGTCATATAGACTGGGATTGGGGCTCCTGCGGACCATAAAAAGAAATAAGTACAAGAATTAGGAACATTGAAAGAAGTGTGTGACGGTAGAGAGGAAGACCAGAAAAAGAAGAAATTGGAAGTTAAGAGTGTTTGGTTACAGTTTTCTATTGAAAGAGGACATAAGTGGATTGATAAAGAAGAGAAGATGACAGCATAGACTTAAACTGTATTGATAAACAAAACAAGATGGTATTATAAACTTACTATGAAGCTGATGCATTTTTGTTGTTGTCGTTGATGGGAATTGTAGTCTTGTTGATCGGTTCTTGTCCTTCCTGGACGAGTTCGTCCATTCTCTCTTGGAACCATTCTTCGATGTATCTTTTCATGGGGGCTGTGTTGGTTTCATCCCGGATTTCTATGTCGTAAAGATCATTTTCTAATTTCCTTAGATCCATTGAAATACTATGCAGAGTCTGTTCAATTTCTTCATTGTGTGAGGCATAGTCTAGTACCCAATGCTCATGCTCATCTAGACAATGTTCAATTATGCTATAAAACTTTTTGAAAGACAACCCCTTTAAAACATCAACTTGTTACTGGAGGGTTCTTATATCCTCCTTCGTTCGAAGATTTCTTGGTTGCTTTCTTACTGGGGTGTACTGTCGAAGCGATGCTCCGTGATGTCATGCTTTTGGGAGTGTTGGCAGGGGAATGGGTACTCTTCTCACCAGATACTTTTCCATGTTGTTTGAACAATTCAGTGGCACTTTGCAATCTCTCTGCATCACAATCGGCAGAAGCAGGATTGTTTTCGACACTGTTCCTATCTTGGGTCAGGTGTGTATGGATAAAAGAGGTGCTAAAGCCAACACCTAGTAAATGTTCTCAAAAAATTCCATTAGGGTCGAACACTTTTAGCCTTTCAGCGTACGTTAGGTTCAATTTCTTGAAATGGGCAGAAAACTTGTCAATATTGTTAATGTTTCTACACACGAAGTCTCCAAATTTCTAGGGCAGAGGAATGAACTATTTTTTTTTCTTGTCATGGAAAAAATGCAACCAGTGGTTGTATTGCCTTGCTATTTCTGCAACAAACATCTTTTCTGTGATGTGGCATGGAAGGAAGGAAGGATTTTCCTTAGAGCCAAAGACTATGAGGACACTGTGATTTTCCTCTTGCTCAAGTGTGTCCTTCCTGTTCAAAAACTTGGTTGCCTGGCCAGACATCTGCGGAGCATCCTTGCCTAATAGTAAATATTTGAGAACTGAGACAAAGCCATTAAAAACTTCATAAAAATAATGGGAGGGCTTGTGTATCCATAGTGCCTTGTGCCAGAATGATACTGGGTCGAATCCACAGTTTATTTTATTCGAAAGAGAAAGTTTTGGAAACGGACAACAATACACAATTGCGAAAATCAAGTAGGATGACATATAAAATTGATTTGATTCTTTGAATCGTGACAACTGGGAGTAGATCTCAATTGAAATTAGCTTCCCCCAATCGAAAATGTCTTTTTCTTTGACTATGAAATACAAATTATAAATAATTATATGGTAAATGCTTGTTGTGGATGTATGTCCCGTTATTCTTGTAACTAGCCAAGCAATTTCCTGGAATGGATTTCTAAAGGAACTTACCTGCATCCTTGTGATATCTCCAGGAACTGTTGTCAAGTCTTCTAGGAAGTCCGCTAAGATGTCCAACCCATTATGATGTTTTTCTAGAAACTATTTGCAGTCTTGTCCTCTGAATGTCAATGTTGGGTTCGAAAATTTTAACATCTCACAGAAGAGTCGAGGCGACAAAGAAATAGGAGAATGGTCGCACAGTGGAATAATTATTTGGCCTGTAATATGTTTTTCGGTGCACCAAGAGACCACCTCCTTAGATTCAAAAACCTCAGGAACACAGCCTGCAAGAACGCTTCCAGAGGTCCAAATCACTTCGTTTTGGGTGGAACGGGATGAATAGTAAAATTATTCCCTGGACCACTGAAAGCTCTAGTCCTCTTGTACGAACATATTTACTGTATCTCCACAAAACTGTTTTCGACCTAGTGCCATAAGTCTACAAAAACGTTTATTTGTTCCAGCTAATGAATGAAATGAAATGTTGGAAGGGATAATATAACCCTGTGCAAATTTTGGTCAAAAGCATGTGAATGGGAGATGTCCTCGAGACTTTCGATGATTAATGACAATTTGGATGGTCGTTGCATGATGCGTTGTTAAAATTAAACAGTACTAATTTCATAAATAGAAATGCCAACACGCTGGATATTTCAATGAGTGATTAAGCATTGTAGATTTCTTGAACATCCCAACACGAGGACACATGTTGGAGATGAACAATCGGAAGGGAAAAAATAACTCTCCGCATATATTGGTTTAATGTATAATAATGGGAGATCTCCTCGAGGTTTTTGGCCATTAATGACAATTTTGAGGGTTCTTGCATGGTCAGTTGTTAGCATGAAAGGTTTCTAATTGCATAGTAAGAAAGTACGGAGGTCGCGAGCAAGGGAAAAAAGACAGCTACAAAACAGGGTTGCAATGTACAAGCGTTGAGGGTGAGGGCGTGAGGGTCAAATTGTATGTCTCGAAAAAAATTTAGTGCAATACATGTAACAACGAAGAGGATATGGTAGGACAGCTGGAAGCACTGGAAGTTAGTGGGGATGGAAGGCAGCGAGAGATACTTTGAAACATTTGTGAGCAGTGGTAGAGTGACTGTGCTGGAATTGTAGATTTCGTGAACCCGGCAACAGGAGAATCCAAAACAGGTTGAGAAGGTGTCTGTAAAGGAGGTGAGGTTCGAACCTTCTAATTGTATCACTCCAAACATTTGAATGCATAATATGTAACACGGAAGAGTGGACGATGTCAGAATCTGGTAGTCAATTTGTATATTGCAGAGAGTGCAATCCCAACTGTTTTGTACCTCTCTATCCAATTGTCAGTACTAAGAGTTAATTTAGTATTCAAAATAATTTTTTAAATACTGTTAGATAGTTCAAACGGACTAGCATCCGTAAACAATGGCAATCTCCACCCCGCCAGTATTGCATTCCATGTGTCAATTTGTATATCGCGGAATTGTGAGCGTTGTTTGGAGGACATGAAACAATGGAAGTGCAATGTTGAGTCAGCCCCTTCGCAGGTTCACTTGTCAATTTGTATATCGCGGAACTCTAGGTGCTATTTGTAGGCCACAAAACAATGGAGGTCCAAGTTTTGAGCCTGCCCGCCTGAGAACCCGCGATCCAAAATGTCGCTAGATATCGAATGCAGAATTTTTACATGCTTTATAAAATATCATGGGAATTAGTACATGCTCTATAAGATATCATGTGCATAATTTATAGTCCCATAATACACGGGAAGAAAAAAAAGGGAAAAAGAATGGAGTAGTTAGCAGTGGAATTGTAGATCACGAAAATTTAGGGTGGAATATGTTTATAATGGAAAAACATTGAAAGCATCGAAAGCAACAATGGTCAGTCGGATTTGTTGTCTAATTATATAGATGGAGATAAACATATGTCAACCTGCCAATGCTGGAGCTGCATATTTCATGAACCGGGAAACAGGAGGATCCAAAATAGGCTAAGAAAATGTCTACAAAGGAGGCGAGGCCCGGACCTTCTAATTGTATCACTCCAAACATTGGAATACATAATCTGTAACATGGAAGAGCAGACGATACTGGAATCTGGTAGTCAATTTGTATATTGCAGAGAGTGAAATCCCAACTAATTCATAACTTTGTGCCCAGTTGTCACTACTAAGAGCTATTTTAGTATTCAAAATAATTTTTTAGATATTGTTATACAGGGAAAAAATAAAAACTAAAATAATTTTTTAGATACTGTTAGATACTTCATAGGGATTAGCATCTGTAAACAATGGCAATCTCCACCCTGCCAGTCCTGCACTCTGTCTATAAATTTCTGTATCGCAGAACTAGGAGTGTTGTTTGGAGGACACGGAACAATAGCAGTGAAATGTTGAGTTAGCTAGTCCACAGGTGTGCTTGTCAATTTGTATATCATGGAACTAGGGGTGTTATTTTTAGGGCATGAAACAATGGAGGCCCAACTTTGAGCCCGCCCGCCCGCCCGACCGAGAACCCGCGATCCAAAATGTCGCTAGGTATGGAATGTAGAATTTGTACATGTTCTATAAAATATCATGTCCATATTTTATAGTCCCATAATACACAGGAAGAAAATAAGGGGAAAAGGACAGAGAAGTTCGCAGTGGAATTCTAGATAATACATGGGAATAAGAGAAGGAAAAAAGAACCAAGTATCTCACAAAAGAACATCTAGTGTTTTCTTATTAATGCAAATGCTTGTGAATGTCTGATGAGTTCTCACCAGTTAACGCATAAAGTGCAGATCACGGAAGTATCTTTCATACCGTTATGTCCACTTGACACTAGTAAGAGCATTGTTGATGTATATGAGGAAGGACGTGAAGTTGTTGGGGATGGAAAGCAGTAATAGATACTTTGAACGAACTTAATGTATACAAGGAACCCACGATGGAATTGTATATCACGGATGTTTCGAGTGCAAGATGTATATAGTGGAATGATAAGAAGCCCGTTTCACAAGCGACATCCTCGCAGAGGGGGGCAAAAAATTGGCTAAGTATGAAAAGGAACAGTGGTCAGTCAGACCCGTCATGTGAGGATATAGATGGAGATGTTAAGGCATCAATTGAAAATCATAGAAGTATCTTTCGTACCACTGTGTCCACCTTTCACTGGTAAGACCATTGTTAATGTATGTCAGAAAGGATGCAAAGTAGCTAGTCAGGAAGGACGCGAAGTTTCTAGGTATGCATATCAGCAACAGATACTTTGAACGAAGTTAATGTATACGAGGAACCCATGGTAGAATTGTAGATCACATATGTTTTCAATGTAAGGTGTATATAGCGAAACAATATACAGTTGAACTCACAAGCGTCAGCCATGCAATGACGGGCATAAAATTGGCTAAGTATGGAATGGAACAACAGTTGGTCGGATCCATCTTACAAGAATATAGATGGAGATGAAGACATGTCATCTCGTCGTACATAGAAAGACGACTAAGTATAAAACCAAAAATCCATAAGGAATGGGAAAAGAAAAATAGGAAAAGAGATAAGTATCTGAGAGTCGGGAAAACCTTTTTTTTTCATTTATTAATGGCAATGTTTTTGAACCTCTGTTGGCTTCTCAATAGTAAAAGCATTAATTGCACATCACTGAATTTCTTTGCCTGCAACATGTATATGAAGAAACAGGGGACATAGGTGTTGGATACCATGAACCCGGGGCATGGTGTCTAGATAGCTAGCTAAGTATTGGCCAAGACGAAGTTTTGATATCTATTTCAATAGTATTCATACTAGTATCTATCAATGGAGAAAGTTTTCGTATTTATTTGAATAGTATTAATACTAATATATATTAATGGATTGTTTTTGTTTCAAATTCAAATGATCTCCCAATTTGCAAGATGCTCTTCGGCTCACAAATTTCGTTGAAACCAGGAAAATTATGACTGCAATATGTACATAACGGAACAAGAAACATGAATTTGCATTGTGGTCTCAACGACATAAATTCCTTATCATATATTCATCTTGTATTTGTTGCAATGACATCGGCAAATGGTGGATCTCCATAAACATCAATATCTAAATTAAATTAAAGGCAATCAAAATTTGTTGTGAATTTAAGTAATTAAAGCATAAATTGCAAACTATGTAAGTTCCTAAGCTACAAGATGTATATGACGAAACACTAGACATATTTTTTAATATCGCAAACCCAAACATAACTGCCTAAGATTTGTCGAAGAAGAAGTTTTTTGTATTTTTTCCAATAGTACTAATATTAGTATATATGCATGGATTTTATCAAATAGAACAAGCTACAATTTATTCAACATACTTCACAAGAAAATTGCGTCGACAGTCCAGGTGCCTTGTTATAACTCATGAATTCATTCTATTTACGGAACCCGAAGAATGGGAGAAGAACGGGTCCTCCAATTTCTTTCTTTAAATATAGAGTCGACGCCACATAAGTATGGCCTATGAAAAAATATTTTTAAATGTAAAATGTAAAGAAAGAACAGACCATGTTTTATTTAATTTGAAATAGTGAGAAGCATAAACAAAAGCTTGTCCTTCATGTTTAACGACACAGGGGAAGAAAGTACAAAATACAATTAAAAGAAATACTAGAAATTGGAAAATACTATTAAGAAATAAACCAAAATTATTCTATATTCAAATAAGATGTGTTACAAAATACAGCTGAGGCTATTTGCGACAACGATTTCAATTTCGCCTACCATCCACCAATTAAAGATATTTTGAATATCAATTTTGGGTTTTGTACTTAATCAGTGTTGCGAAGTACATCTATCCTAGTTTTTTGAATACCTTGTTTCTTCCAGATATGGCTTTCTGGCAATGGCTTCTTATTCAACATTCCATTCTTTGTCAAGTATTAATTTCCTTCTATCATCGAAAAGTTTGGGTTTAAGGTGTTTTCTTTGCAATGTTCCTGAGCATTCACATCCAAGACAACTTAGAAATGTGATTCAATTCGATTTCAAAGTGAACGGAGTCATTTTATGTCACAACTGTTAAGGCAGGGGAAAAAAATTCAAGTATATAGTAACTGATATTCTCCTTGTATCCGATCGTTTGTTTGGTTGAGAAGCCTACCTGAGGATTTGTATGTGGAACCTCTTTGCTTTATTACAGTAAATTGGAATAAACATCCATCCCAGATGCAAAATGCAAATCTGTTGAGGTACGTAACTTATTTGGGTAGCTAAGGTGTGCCAAGTGAATCAAATGTTGCATAATGCACCAGAATGCATCATAATATATCTTTCCTCATAGTGGGGGAGGTATGGCGGCCCATAGAAAGGTCTGGAATGTTCGAAGGTGATGCCTAATATGTGGACTCTGCAACTACATTCAGAGGAAACAGAGAAAACTTTGACAAAGAACATGGCTTTCTATCAAGTCGGATACCAGAGCCACATGCAGCTCATAAAAATTTGAAATAGAAACTCTTGTAGTGATAATATGTTGTTTTATCCACCTATACAGATTCTGTTACCAGCCTTCGACGAAGACAAATACTTGTGCGATCTCTACAATTCGATACAGTGGAAAAATCTGTGTTGTTGGAAGAAGCTATATACTTAAACGAAGAACTATCTTGCAGGTGACCTAAAAATCCATTACAATTCCCAGCAATAAAATAAAGAAGTTCAGCAAACAAATTTCCAAGAATCCTTTCAACCAACCAAAGCATTGAACACAGGGAGAACACCAAACATACTTGTTCTTTTTTTTTCATCCTCTCTGAGTTTCTCTTGTATAACAGAGTTTTTTTTTACTCAAAGATCACGTCACATAAAACCAGTCTCTGTTATTTCATATGCCCCTCGATCTCATCTCTAAGTTGTCTTACATGTCCATGACCATGAACATTAGAATGAAGGCAGCCTAAAGCACAACTCTTTGATGATAGAGAGAAATGGGAATAAGTATTTAAAAGCAAGGTTAGATGGCCTTCCATACATTTTGTGTTGATTCCTTTTAATGACAGATGTTCTCGAAATTTTCAGTTATTAATGCCAATCTGTTTGAATATGTACATTGAATAGTGACTAGCAACACGTATTAAAATTCCCATATCTGAGTAGATTCTCAAATCTGATATCTAAGATATGCACAATATTAAAGAGGGACATGACATGAAGGCCTCTGTAGGTCACACGTTTGTGAACTATGCTGAATATTTTAAGAAAACTAAAATTGCACAAGCAAAAAAAATAAAATAAAAAGTATTTTCGCCAATTCAAAATGCAGGCAAAAAGAAATTACCAGATCCCATAATATTCGGTTGTCTATTCATTTTAATGGAAGATGTACTCGAGCTTTCCAGTTATTAAATCCCATCATTTTGAAATGCATAATATTAAAGAGGGACATGACGTGAAGGCCTCTATGGGCGACACGTTCATGAACTATGCTGAAGATATTAAGAAAACTAAAACTTGAAAAAAAAAAAACACTATTTTCACAACTTCAAAATGCAGGCAAAAAGAAATTACCAGATCCCATAATATTCACCTGTCTATTCATTTTAATGGGAAATGTCTTAGAGATTTTCAGTTATTAAAGCCCATCATTTATAAATGCACAATATTAAAGAGGGACATGACGTCAATCCCTTTGTGGGCAACACATTCGTGAACTATGCTGAAGCTTTTTAAGAAAACTAAAACTGCAGAAGAAAAAAAAATCGCAAATTCAAAATGCTAGCAAAAAGGCGCTTTCATAGGTAAGTCACTTTAGTACTCAATGTTCTTCAAATTCAATGACATTTTTATTATTTGAGTAAAGGGGAAAAAACATCTGACAACCTAGAAGGAAAGGTCATATATGATGGACAACTCATTGGCAGAAGCCATAGCGAGAATGCGAATTGAGTATCTAATAATTGCGGAACTACGTTGCGTTTGAGTCTTCAGATTTCCCTGCCTGTTCAAAATCAAAAACAAGGAAGGGTTGAATATTAGCATGTCTATTTATTTTAATGGAAAATGTCCTCGAGCTTTCCAGTTATTAAAGCCCATCTTTTCGAACCTGTNGGTCATATATGATGGACAACTCATTGGCAGAAGCCATAGCGAGAATGCGAATTGAGTATCTAATAATTGCGGAACTACGTTGTGTTTGAGTCTTCAGATTTCCCTGCCTGTTCAAAATCAAAAACAAGGAAGGGTTGAATATTAGCATGTCTATTTATTTTAATGGAAAATGTCCTCGAGCTTTCCAGTTATTAAAGCCCATCTTTTCGAACCTGTCTGGTCGATTCTGACTTTTGAAAGAATATTTAATGTGTATTGGGAATCGCTGAATGTAGCGGGGATGGAGCCCTATGTAACAGACGTTACTACTATTTTTCATTTTTTTTCGACAAGCATATGTAGAACGTACGTAAAGAAAAGTAATTCGAGAATGTTATTTTTTTTTCACATGAGCCTTTGAAATTCAAATAGTCCGCAAGTCCAATTTTATATTTGTATATTGCGGAACTATCCATGTTATTTGTAGGACACAGAACAACAATGGTCAAAGTTAGAACCCACCAGCCTGAGAACCCACGATCCAAAAAATGCTTACTGTTTTTTTGTGTGTGTTTTTTTGTCCACCAAGGTATGTAAAATGACGTATGTAAAGTAAGCTATTTTGACAATGCTAATTTTTTTGGACATGACGGCCTTCAAATTCAAATAGTCTGTAAGCCCGATGGTCATTTTGTATATCGAGGAACTCTCTGATTCTCAATTTTCATCCTCCCACCCTGAGAACCCGCAATGAAAAAACTGGCTAAGTATGGGACGAGGGCTCCATGCATGCTTTATATATCTACTTTCAAAATTACATATTTCCTATGTTTAATTTATGTTGTCCAGGAAACCTATAATTTGATAAATTTCAATTTCTTCTGTCCAGGAGCCCTTCCTTTAAAGAAAACTAATTCAAAAATGATAATGTATACACCATAGTTTGATACCACCTATTTTTCAAGCTGTGTCCATAAAACTGGCTAAGTATGCAACCAAACAATGACCGGTCGGAATGATCGTGAAACTCTATGTGCTATTTGTAGGGCACGGAAGAACATAAGCCCAATTTTCATCCCACTACCCCAAAAACCCACGATCATTAACCTATGTTGTTCAGGAAACCTTAACTTCATAAATTGCATTCTCTTCTGTCCATGAGGATTTTTTTTAAAGAAAACTAATTCGGGAAAGCTAATGTATAGACCACACATGACCTGTCATAGGATGCCACTAAACTGCAGTCAGTTGGAATGACCACAGAAGCGCTAGAAAGTAGAGTCAAACGCAGTTTACAACAGGGAAGTAAAAGGGAGAGAAGAGTTATATCTCCCACACAGCAAAAGGAAATTTCATAACTATGAAACCGTAGTAACACAAAATCCATGGAAAAAGCATCGACAACTATGAAATATATTTTGAGCTCGACAAACTCTGCTTCAAAGTGTAACAGATGCAATTGACATTGTCTGCAATTATTTACTCTGTTATTTTATCTTAATAAGCCCAATTTTAAGCCCGCCAGCCCCAGAAGCTGCGATCATTAACCTATGTTGTCCAGGAAACCTATAATTTCATAAATTTCATTCTCTTCTATCCCAGAGGCCTTCTTTTAAAGAAAACTAATTCGACAAAGCTAATGTATACATCAAACACAACCTGTCATAGTTCGATAGAACCTATTCACGAAGCTGCGTCCATAAAACTGGCTAAGTACGCAATTGAACGACGGTCACTCAGAATGACCACAGAAACGTGACAAACTAGAGTCAAACACAGTTTACAACAGGAAAGTAAAGGGCAGAGAACAACTATATATCCAACACAGCAAAAGGCACGCTAATAAATATGAAACCATAGTAACATAGAATCCATGGAAAATGCATCGACAGCTATGAAATATATTTCCAGGCCGACAAACTCTGTTTCAACGCGTAACAGATGCAATTTACATCACCTGCAATTCTTTAGTCTGTTATTTTATCTTAATAGTATTATATGTAAACCGAAGTGCAAAAAAATGTAACTAGAGATCCAATCGCAAATACAACATCCCAACATTGCAAACCCTGGGCAAACAAGAAAAAGCACCAAATAAGAACCCAGCCAAAAAGCACCAAAAGGCCCAAGTGAAGGCGCAGGACCGGGACCCTGCAAAGTTGAATCAAGCAACAATAAACAACATACAATGAAGAAAGGAACAAGCAGCAACCACCCCCCCAGGAACGAGGCTCTTCCAATAGCGACTGCAGAAACCCAAACATGCAAACTGCAACAACACGAACAGGCAAGCAAGAACAACGAGAACATGCAAATAAGAAATCGGTGCCATGAAAAAAGCAACCATGGAGTAGTGAACCAGCAATGCCCCTGGAGCATATAAATTTTAAAAATGGAAGAAAATGTCTTGTAACAAGCCTATTAAGTAACCATTCAACACTACCAAGCTTGTTAGGTAAACATTTAATTCTGTTAGAAATGCACTGTAAACATTTAAGAAAAAAATTCAATGTGGCAAGTCTCTGACGTATCCCAAATAAATTAATATATTTTTTGTAACAATAGTTCGAACACCAGAGAATGTATTGCAAATCCAAACTTTGGATATGCCAGCATATCAAACATTGCAATAAATTTATCTAGCATAAAATGATAAACCAAACATTTGAATTAATGGTAGCATTAATCCACGTTCGACGAATGCATAACAAAATTTATGATTCAAAAATGACCATATACTACCAAATACTTTGGAAATGCAAACATATTTTACATTGGGAATAGAAAAGGCAGAAATAAGACCTCCAATCCTTTGTCTAATCAGATCTTGACAAACATGATACTTTTTACTATATAAAAATCAATGTTTTCACTTCCCTTGTTCCAATAATAGACAATAGGCAAATATTTCTGGTCAACGCACAAGCTAATTTCAGGTCAACGATTTATCAATCACTATAATCCCTCTATGCCTACGATAGGGACTAGTAATATTAAAGGAACATTAATGAAACATTAGCATAATATCTATGATGCATTAATCCACCCCAACCCACACATAAATGCACCAAAGTATGTTTCAATCTGAAAAAACAAACCATGTTTTCTTACCCATAGAAGTCTTGATTTATTTACCAAGACTTCTTAATTATTAGTTTCGAAAATAAAAATTATGTTTCGATGTTCACTTGTAGAAATTTTCAAAGACAAAATGACGTAGAAAAGTAAAGAAAAGTAGTAGAAAGATGAGGATGAGGAAATTGTAAAGAATCCCAATAAGACATTCTTCCTTGATACGACATTCAAGAAATGAAGAAGAAATAGTTTGGAATGGATTCAAATATACACATTCACTAAAAAAGAAAATTTATAGAAGAATATGAGTCATATGCAGATGCCCTGGTTGATTTCAAGAAGTCTGAACTTCACAAGATTGGTGCCAGACCGACCATATTTCCCTACTATGACATGGTACGGTGGATAATTTCCCACACTAATATCTCTACTTGCAAAATTGTTAATTCATTTTGTCGAGTTGTTGGTTCTTTCAGGTCTAATGATATTATCAATATGTATAAATTCATTCCACGTACATCCAATCTTGATGATAATTTCATTAGATAATTTATTAAGAAAGAAGT
The DNA here is from genome assembly GCA_032191745.1 of Picea mariana. Classification (NCBI taxonomy): domain Eukaryota; kingdom Viridiplantae; phylum Streptophyta; class Pinopsida; order Pinales; family Pinaceae; genus Picea; species Picea mariana. The sequence continues at coordinate 109,964 of JASDQU010102141.1, forward strand.
TGAAGAGGAGGAAGTGCAAATGGTTGCGTTAATTAAAGATTGGTACTATGACCCTAATTCTTTCAAAATCATAGGAGACAGTATCTACCTTGTCCCTAGACTAAATAAATCTCCCATGTTGATGGCCATCATGCTCTATCATCTAAATGGAAAAAAAGACTCATTTAAATTTAAGTTGATTTGGGTTCCTCTCATCCATCAAGTCCTCACTGGGAAAATTTTCAACATGGCGCATATACTCTCTGCCAATATCAAACAAGAAGTGAAAAAGTCTCAAGAATAATGTCCAAGATACTGTCCATGATTTTTTATGTCTTCTTATTTAGTTGATGTTGTTTGTGCAGTTACCCCTTTGCCCCTTTTAACTTGGAATTGGTCTCCCTCTGAGGAGGTAATTCGCTTGTACTACTCTAAAATGTGGGCAATCAAATGAAAGAATGATTTCTATGACATCTATATTTTCTTTATGAATCCCTTGCATATTCTTTTTAAAAATCATCCAACCCATATATTCACCCATGTTATAGAATAAATTGGTGACTGGGTTGTAGATGAATAATTCTCATACGTTGGGATTTATGGTTGAGAAGGGGCTCCTCATCTCTTTCCTAGGTATGTCCCAGACAGGATAGCTTTGAGATAAATTTTATATCAAATTATTAGTTTCGGCATTGCAGCTACTTTGTCAAAGAATCAGAAAAAACACTGGCTTACTTTCCCAATTTCACTAGACATTTATACCTTATTAAATGCAAAACATGCCCAAAAGGAAGTAGATCAATTAGATGGAATCTAGTTGGATCAAGGAGATTTTAAAAAACATGATCCAGTAGAGGTGGTTAGAAAAAATTGCTCTATAGTAAAGATAAAAGAATATATATGTTAATATAATCCCTTTGACATTATTTTTCAAAGAGCCATGAGTTTTCATGAAGTGTCCCAGAGAGTTGATGATATTAGAAATACTTCTAATTTTTTTAAATTCATTGAATGGAAAGTAAAAAGAAAGAAATCTTTTCTTAAGGAAAAGAATAGAAAGCAAGTAATTGAATAAATTGAAGAGGAAGAGGATGAAGATAAATCATCCAAGTATAAAGAAGAAATAGATCACAATGTTTCCATAATAGAAACAAATATGGATAAAGATTCACAGTAGAAGGATGCAATAGGAGAATAAGATTCAAGCATAAAAATTACCCAAACTCATACTAAGAGGCCTGAAGTGAGTATGGAATTCAACACCAACACTAATATGGAACACTCTCAAATAATAGTTATTCCAATTATCAATCTTATTGATACTAGTATATATTCAATTCCAGGAAGATTGGGTACAACTTCTTTGGATCTTAGTAGCATCCATCTAGTAAAAGATATTGTCTTATCTTTGGACAACTATATTCTTGATGATAAGACAAAAATTATAGAAAGGAGAAAATCCAAAAAGAGGAAAACAACCCACCATGAAGAAGTCACACAAGAGATAACCCAATTATGGAATGCTACACATTTGAATGATGAATAATTTGCAGAGGAAGTTATTGATGCCTTAGGGGCATTTTCAAATGAAAATAAATGGTTTGTAGGAAGATTGTCTAACCAATTAAATAAAGAGAAGAATACAGTGGAAGAAATTCAAGAACATCAGAGGGCACAAGAATACATCTGGTCACAAAAACATGAATCCCACCTAAAGGATCTTTCATAATAAAATAAGATCTATCAAAATATCATTGTACAATTGACTGAACATGGCATATAGGTATCCATGTTTCTTAATGTAAAAAAAAAATGAGAAAATCGTATGACAAACAGGTAGATACCTTAACTTCTCAATTAGAAGAATTGAAAATCAAAATTGAGAATTCAGAAATCCTAAGGAATTAAGCAATGGAACTAAATACCAAACTATCATCCTTACAAGTATTATTTTATTCAAAATTGTTTGTCATTAAATATCAGCATGAACAGGTCCTTGAATTTTATATAGAGTATCAAGTACAATTTGAAAATAAAAAGAAATTCCAAGCTTTATTTGACAATCTAAATATATGGGAAGCACAAGGAACCAATTTTCCACCAGGGTACTCCAAAATGTCTGAAGAAGAAAAGATTCAAACACAAGCCTCACTTGACTCCTGGTAAGCTAATTGTTTGTTTTCACAAGGTCTCATTGAGAAAACAAGTAAAGATTTTTCAGACTTATGGGATTCAACATTAGATATTATTGAAGACTTTGATATGCCTCACGTGAAATTTCTCTGTAGGTCAGTTCCTTTATCAATTTTTCTTACAAATGTGCAACAACAGGTAGACTCAAGGGAAAATGGAATCAATAATTTAAGTTTCTGGAATATGGAAAGTGCTAGATAGCTTCTGACTCGTCCAACAGAATGTTCAAAATAAATTGATAATTTTTTGTCAATGTTTTCTTCTGGATGAGAGGAAATTACTAAGAAAGTTTATCAATGTAAATTGAACAAGGAAATTCCCCAGCCTCCATTAATTAAACTTATGGAGAAGTCACATGCAAATTCAAGGGGAAAAGGTTATTAAATATTTCATTGGAACTGAGGAGAATGTCTCTCCTTAATATCAACTAACAAATCAAGTCAAATATATGGGCATATTAGTTTGATCCAATGATGGAAGTAGTTCTACAATCTAGTTTCTTTTCTTCTATTTATTGTAACTTTGTAGAAAAGATTAGGGGTTGGAAATTCTAGAAAAGAATGCTATGTGCATTGTTGTAAAAGCAATGATCTCTTGAGTTTTGAAGACCTAGAAGTGGCAAGGACCATATGTTGTTTCACTTGTTTTGGTAATACTATTCAAGGCTAATGAAATATTGATCTTTTGGCAATACATATTATTCTATTGGATTTATTTATGAATGAATAATCATATTCTCAATTTTTGTACTGTTGTTAGAATTCTTGAGAAATATTTATATTGTTTCATTATTTTTATTTTTTTAAGTAAAAAAGGGTGTTACCTGCTATATTATATTGACAAAAAATACAGAGAGATATAGCGTTACTATTTCCACCAAATGTGTTGCCATTTTACTAGAAACCAGCACAGTTTGGGGCAAGTATGTTGTTTCTAGAAGAAGAAACCAAAATACTATTTCGCCATCTATCCTGCCCGAAGGAAACCAGGACAGATGGAAATATATCGTCTTGACACTGAACAACAAGAATGAAAACCAGACTAAAATAGACAAACTCAAATACCCGGTGACCTGTCACCCTCATCCTCCTTCCACGCTGCTTTGGTATGAATGACAAATGGTTGGGTGCACATTGGACATTTGTGATTCGTTGGGGCCTGGGAATAAGCATCCAGGAGAAAATCCAAGCATTGTCCCATGAGGCGAGCTCGGTGCTCTTTATCTTCCATTTGTCCTCGGAGTTCAAACACTAGCTCTAGGTGTGTTGTGCAGAGGAGTGGTGCATGCATTCTTCTTATTCTTGCCTCGCCTGAGGTACTCATTTCCACTTCTACACTAGCCTCATCCTTGTCCCTGGCTGTGATGTCTGTGTGGTGCATCATTACCGTGTAGGTTCTCTGCGAGACCTCGTCCATGTATGGCACTTCCTCGACGTATCAGGTTGGGATATCCTCGCAGAGCCTACCCCTTGTCTTCTCTCTTGCTTGAGGCTCCATGGCAGTCGAGGTATCTTCCTAGCATGATATTTCCTATATATAGTAGGTTGGGAAGTCCTCTTCAAGATTTCCCCTCAAGCTTCTTCCAGCTTGAGTATCCATCTCAATTGGAAGATTTTCTTCTTGCTTGATGTTTCTGGGCTACCAATTATCTAGAGCTGGTGGGGTTTGAGCTCTTTTCTCCGTCGCAAACTCCATTACTGGAGCATGGGATGTGAGATGGGCGACCCTCGCTCTATTCCACAGAAGAGAGTTTGCCAATGAGAGTGCTTGTTCCAAATGTTGCCTCTACTGTCTATGAGTAGCATGGGTGTGCCAAGCCAACCCACATCGAGGCTTGCCTCGTGCCCTAGGCATAGTGGAGGAGGCTTGAGAATAAGGCTCACCCATTCTTGACAGGGCACAGAAAAAGACACACCAGAGATTATAGACGGCGGGGAGTTTCAGAGAAAAAATGATCCAGCTGTGTCCCGACCCCTTGGATTTCATCTTTTTGTGGGACAGCTGCACCTGGCCTATCTTTAAGTCGGCCATAATTAATGCCTGCATTGTTGGCTCTTTCTCACAAGGGAGAATTCTATCATTTGAAGGTCGGTTGTAATGGCATGCTCCCATCATTAATGTTGAAGAGATGGGCAGCGGCCTACAGCATTTAAGCCTTAGCTTAATGCTATGCCTGGTGGCAATATTGTGCTATGTGTCACCCCATCTGGGGCTGAGGCATCTCTACTAGCAAGGTCTCTGCAATGCCTTGAGAGATCTGTATCATCAGAAAGATTGGCCCGCCAGTGTATGTGTTCTGACTTGGTCTCAGCTCCCACATTCACCAGGTAGTCCACTACCTTGTTTGTTTCTCGTTTCACATGAGAAGGGATTATGGTGAGGTTGGGGTGGCCTATAGCTTCAAAGTCTTCCAGAAGTCCCGAGAGCCTCTAACTAGGAGAGATTCACAGTGGATGTTCTCCATGAAGGATTTTTGTAATGAGTTGGATGATAATCTGAGAATCTCCCTCTGCTATGACTTTTTGGTATTGATTGTGAGCAACAACCTGGAGACCTCGAATGAGGCTTAGGAGCTCAACAACATTTTTTGTAGTCTCACCCAGGAAATCTGCCAACAGATGTATGATCTCGCCAACATGGTTCCAAAGGACTGAGCCGAATCCTGTTGGTCCTAGGTTTCCCCTAGAGGCACCATCAAAGTTTATCTTGATGAAACCTAGTGGAGGGGGGGTCCAATTCATGGGGCTGTTGGAGTGGCTACCTTTTTCCTTCACTGGAGGGTAGACGTGAAAATGCATATTCCAATTTTTGAGAATGATTTTCTCCTCGGGGATGCATTGAAGATCTTCAAGATTCTAAGGTTTGTTATTCACCGTTTCTAGAATTAACTTCTTGACTCGTTCCCACGTAATAGCAGGCATGGAAGTTTTCAAATGAAAAATTCATTTGTTTCGTTCTTTCCAGATTGCCCATAAGGTGAACCCAGGGAGAAGCTTCCAGATGCATTCAAGAATTAGGTTATGGAAGGAGATTGTATCCCAGTTCGCTAGTGTTTCCCTAATGTTGTTCATGTTTATGTTGGAGCATTTCATAGCTTGGGCTCCCCAATCCCAGATCTGTTGACTGTAGTGGTAGTTGTTAAAGATATGTTCCATGGTTTCCTCTCTTTGATGACATAGGGTACACTTGGAGAGGCCTATGAAACCTCTTTTTATGATATTATCCCATGTGAGGATACGATTTTGAGCTGTGAGCCATAGGAAAATGGAGACTTTGGGCCATAGGATTCCTTTCCAAATTTTTCTCCAGATTGTTTCCGGGATCTGATTTTGATAGTTTCCCTGCAAGTAATAGGCTTCATTAATTGAGAACATACCTCTAGTGGAGTGTCCCCATATAAGGATGTTTGGTCCCTCTTTTATTGGTATTTTCCATTGGGTTGCACATTCTTTCCAGGTTTGAAGATCCATGTCTTCCATGAGGTGTAATTCTGTTCTCTCTGTTTTCCATTGTCTCCAGGGTCGGTCCCTGTGGGTCGGGTTCCAAAGATCTTTGACTTTCCTGAAGATATCCGGATGGAGCTTCTACTTAAGAGGAATGAGATCTTCTAAGTCACTAAGGGGGGATAGATGTTGCCACAAGTCCTGCCAAAATAGTGTGCTTCCTCCATTTTTGACTTCCCAGAAAGCATGCTTCTGAATGAGAGGGTGATTTTGCTAGGCCATATTCCAAATGTTGGATCATTGGATATAGTCATTGAATATGATTAATTGATTGTTTTTTGTATTCAGGGCATACTTTTGTTTCCAAATTTGCACCCAGAGTTCTGTTGGATGTTGTAGCCATCTCCACCACATTTCGGCCCCCATGATTTGGTTGAGCTTTCCTGGATCACGGAGACCCAATCCTGCAAATCTTTTGGGTTTGCAAAGTTTATCCCAGCCAACTAGTGCCCATTTTTTATTAGCTTGGTGATCGTGCCATAGGATATTTCTTTAGAGGCTCCTGATTTCTCTTATTACGGAGATAGGCGCTGCCAGAGTAGTGAAAAGGTAGGTGGGAAATGCTTGCAGGACTAACTTGAGGAGCACCAGTCTGGTTGCAATATTAAGAGGTATAAAGGTCTAGTTATTTAACCTGTAGGAGATAGACAGGAGCAGGTTGTCCCATGAGATGGAGCACGTCGGCTCCCCTGTGAGGGGTATGCCGAGGTAAATAGAAGGAAGGGAGCTCTTGGAAATACTTAGAAGTCTAGAAAGGTGGTTTTGTATTGTGACCGGCGTATTGAAAAAGTAGATCTTGGATCTGTCCAAGTTTAAGAGCATGCCTAAGGATTCCGTGAAGTCAAAGAGAATGGAGTTTAGCTTGTTGGCTTCACGTACAGTAGGGGTATTCATTAGGAGGGTGTCATCGAAAAACTAACTGTGTGAAGGTGTTGGATGGATGTTATGAAGGGGAAATCCTTTTAGGGAGCCCTCCAAAATCGCCGCTTTGATGTATCACCCTATCCCTTCTGCCATAAGCACGAAGAGGAAGGGAGAGAGAGGGTCACCCTGTATGATTCCTCTAGTGGACGAGAAGGGCTGGGAGGGTATCCCATTGACCAAGATGGAGAAAAAAGCTGAGGAGGTGAGCTTGAGAACCCAATTGACCCAGAGTTTATCAAAACCAAAAGACTCCAGAATGGAGCGTAAGTATTGCCATCTTACTCTATCAAAAGATTTTGAGAGATCGAGTTTAATAACCATACCTGGTGTCTTGGTCATTTTCAAAGAGTGGATCACCTCATTAGATAGAATAACGCTATCCATGATTTGTCTCCCTTCCACATAGCCAGCTTGCTCTTTGGAGATAATAAAAGGTATGATTGGCTTAAGGCTAGTGGAAATGACCTTTGTGATTATTTTGTAAATGACATTGCAGAGAGATATTGGTCTAAACTGCCTGGGATGAGTAACACACTCCTCCTTGGGGATGAGAGTGAGAAAATTTGCATTGAGTGCAGAGAGTACTTGACCAAACATTCTAGATTCCTCAATAGCCATCTAGACGTCGTCCTTAATTAGATCCCAGCAATGATGGAAGAAATCTGTCATGAATCCATCTAGTCCAGGTGCTTTCCCTGGGGGAATTTCTTTAATGGCTAGGGCCACTTCAGCTTGAGTAATGGGATGTAGGAGTGCTTCATTCTGCTCCAGGGTGACCAATGAGGTTATGTGATCTGTTATTTTTTGGATTTCCTCTTCCCTATTCTCGATGGTTTCCGTGAGAATTTCTTTGTAGTAAGGGTTGAGTTCCTCCGCGATTTGGTCATGTTCTCTTAAAGGGGTGCCTTGAGTATCCTCTAGTTGGGTGATGCAGTTGATGTATCTGCGGTGCACCATTGCCCTATGGAAGAATTTTGTGTTTCGCTCACCCTCTCTAAGCCGTTGAACTCTAGATTTCTGACGCCAAAGGATTTCTTCTTGCTTTCTCCGTTCCTCCATTTCTGCTTGTAGTTGCTCTTCTTCTTTCACTAGATATGGATTTCTTCTACCTGAGATGAAGATTCTTTGCAAGTCTTTGAGCCTGCATTCAATTTCCTACTACCGTTGAAATATGTTTCCGAAGGTGGACTTGTTCCATCTCTTCAATTGTTGCTTGAAATTTTTGAGGTGTTGCTGGAATTTGTACATGTGAGTACCATGTTCCACTTCAGCCTGGATCCACCAGGTATGTGCCATCTGGTGGAATTTTGGGTGAGAGAGATAGAAATTTTCAAAGCGGGAGGGTTTAGGTCTAGGAATAATGCCAGGATCCAAACAAAAGATAATAGGCCAGTGATCCGACCCTAATTTTGGCATTATGTTTGCTTCCATTGCCAAGTCTCCCTCAAGAAGGGATTATGCTACTAGGAAACGCTCTAATCTGCATGCAACGTGTTGGTGCTCGGATCTTCGATTGGACCAAGTGAAAATTTCATTTCGAGTTTCCATATCTACCATATTTAACTGATCTATAAGGGTTTTGAACTTACCGTTGTCCTGCTCCAGCCTTTTGGTTCCTCCAGTTTTCTCTTCCAGTGTCAAGATCATGTTGAAGTCATCACCCATGATTCAGTTGGGCATATTTAGTAGGGTTTTGACATGCTGTAGTTTTTGTATGAAGCTTTCCTTTTCTTGTGCGGTCTACAGTCCATAGACGTTTGTGATGGCGCCTTCCTTGGTAGATCCTGTTACCGTGAAATAAGTCGTGAGAGTACCAGTCGTGGAGAAGGGTTGTTGCAGAGTGATAGTATGTGGGTTCCATAGAATGGCTAATCCTATGGAAGCTCCCAAAGAATCTTGATGGAAGATTTCACAGCCCCTCCAACTGCGTCTGAAGATATTTTCAGTGTCATGTCTTGCACATTTAGTTTCTTGTAGGAGTAAGACATCTAGGTTTCAGCTTTAATACAATCTTGAAGGATCCTTTGCTTGGATCTACCATTAAGCCCTCTAATATTCCAAGTAATTATCTTCATCATGAGGAAGGCATGGGGGGGTGGAGGTATCCCTCCGATAACCGATGTATCTTTCCTGAGTTTATCAGCAGGTTCCCTGCTTCTTTGATAAGCTGGTGGGTTGTTTTGCGTCCCCTTCTTTTGTTTTCCTTGGTTGCCCTCTTAGATTATGTTCCTAGGTTTGCAGTTATTCCCAGTCTTGCCGTAGATCCTACCGTGGATTTTGTGAAAACTTTATGGACTTTACGGAGTTGTTCCATAGAGATGTGTTGCAGGTCTTTTTGGTTAAGAGCTTCCTCCAACTTTTCTAGATCTATGTCCACCAGATCCTTTTCATCCATCTGCACGGTGGTGTCTCCGTCTATACCTATTTGAGTTGCTTCGGTTGTTTCTTTGGCTTGATTCAGGTTGGGTTCCTCTGGGCCTTTACCCTTTGCCTGGATTTTTTCTTGATGAGGGTTTTGTATTTCCTCCTCTTCTGGCAACTGATTCAGAATGTCATAAGAAGTTTTGGTTGAAACCTTTGGGGCCGTGCTCTGGTTCTATTTTCTTGGTGGATTTTTTCGTCTACCTGTGACATTGGTGAAGCCATCCTTTTTCTTACTATCGCTATCCTTGGTGCTTGGAGTCAGAGGGAAATCTCTGGAGAGGTGGTCATGCTCGTGGCACTTCCTACAGCGAAAGGGGATGTGTTTGTAATCGATTGTTTGGTTCCAATCATCGTCCTGATATTCTAGAGTGATTGATCCTGGCAGAGCCTTTGGGATGTCCATATATATGCAAATGCGAGCATATGAGGTGTACTTCCTCATCTTTGTAGCCTCTGATGCTTTTACATTGTGCCCCACTGTGTTCCCGATACCCATGAGTATTTCTTCTAGCCAGAATTCCTGGGGTAGTGAGTACGAACGAATCCATACTGGCACTCTTGTGAAGTCCTCTTTCTCTGGGTTGAATCTGTTTGTCCAAAATCGTAGAAACAATACCGCTGAGTTATAGAAATATGGTCCATTGTAAAAAATTATGTCCTTGTCTTCAAGGTTGTACAGGATTATTGTGAAGAAACCCTTGGAGCTGAGCTGAACTTCATAGTCTCCTTTGGGGCTCCACCAGTCCTTTATCCAGCGTGTGAGGTCGCGCTCAGTTGGCCATAGACCTAAAAAATTGTCAATTAGAGCATGATCCATCATAAACTGAGTGTGATCCCCTACCCTTGTTGATTTGATGTGATAATGAGGGGGTTTTCCATTTGCGGTATACACTTTCCTAGTTCCCATCCTCGAAGAGATTTTGGATGAGATGTATTGGGTTCTACATCCATTTCTTTCCTGAGCCCCTATTCCTGGGTGAAAATATGATCTCGCAGGTGCGGCGGCGGTGTGAAGGAAGGTCTTTTGGCATGGGTTCCATTCCTGTCATTTGCAGTGACATCGTTGTACGAGGGGGGTTTCCCCCCCTCTTCCAGACTCATCTGGGCTACTTAATTTACTTGTGAAGCTTTCACCCACAGAGCTTCGTCCGCTGTCCTGGGATGATGGTGTCAATGTGTTCAGCAATCGCGTCTACAGCGTTGCAGAGCTATAGGATTTTTTCTTTCCCAATTCATCTTGTGAAATATTTATTATATTGTTTCATTATTAATTAAATTTGATGTCAATGAAAAATAATTGGACATGAGTATGCATATTAATGATATTTATTAACTGATTACTAAATTTATTATTGAAATGCATCATTTTTCACTATTATTTTGATTACAAGAACTACTTTTGTATTTTAGAAACTTATCTCTATCTCATGTTCAATTGATATTATTCAATGTGAACATATAGATTGTTATATTTATTAGTTGTTGGAAATTTGGTTTGGACAATTCATTGTCGTTGATTTCGACCCTTGGAGATTGATTTCAACCCTTGAATAAATTCTGATAGCAAATTCTGGTAGCCTCGAAAGTACAGTCATAGAACCTACAGATGATCAAGGAATAAAGACATGAAGGTCAATGTACTTGCAAGTAATCCTATCATATCTGGATAGTACACGTCATGTCCTTTCCGGTGATAGGTGGTATGCCACATGGTTCCTTACAGTTGAGGAGATATTTCTTTGTAAAATTGGAGGACCCTCAAGAATAATCCAAAAACCCCTAGAAGGTCAACAAGAAGTCAATTATTCTAGAAGACCCTAGAAAGTCATCAAGAAGTTTTCTAGTCAAAGTGGTTGCAACAAGAAGGTAATTATGGGTAAAGTAGTTGCAACAATAAAGTGGGTTAGACCTAGAAGAAGGAAAAGGGGTAAAACAGATACAAGATTACCCCTAAATTAAGGCAATTGGGAAGTATAAATAAGATATCAAGAGGCTCTCATTAACACCTATTGAACACATTGAATACTTATCTTGTGAAAGGTTTTTGGCAGGGATTTTATTGACAAATCTGAGTTAGTGCAAATCCGAGGCAGTAAAGGAAGAGCGACGACAACGTTTCATGATTATAGAGGAGAGAGAGGGTTTTGTGAAAAACCATGATTTAGTTGATCCCTACAAGTCGGACTGCTAGTGTCCTACGAGAAACCCATGCAGGTTGTCTAAGATTCATCACGTGAGGCCCCACTAGAGAATAGGATTCATCCCATGAGGAAAATCCATATCTAAAGGATGAGGTTTGTATCAAGCTGTAGAAGCCTAGGAGAGTGTACAAGCATGTGTGACTGTGTTTAGGTACAATAGAATCATCTACATAAGTAAAAGGCATGTTCCTATGGTTGTTAGAAGTTGGATCTTGGTGATTTCTTAAGGTATGGTCATATGAGGTTGAGTATATTCCCTTGAGGTATAATTGGTTGTATGGTACATATTGTATGAGGAATATTTACAGAGGCACACTGCTAGTGCACTTGTTGTTTGTACTTGGCACACATTCTTGGGTATTTTGTTGAGGCATATATTGTGTCATATGGTACATGTTTGAGGTATTTTGGTTGATATTTATTCTTGAAGATATTAGTACAAGCTGAGGCCACATAACATTGAGGGTTTGATACATGGTTGGTGTGATAGTTCATTAGACTTGTTTMATGGATGGTATGGCACATGCTTAAGGAATATCTTGGAGGCCCCTTTTGGTTTATGKTTGCATATGGTTGAGGTTCATGCTTTGGTGTTATTGATACAAGATTGAGACATATCCTTGATACATTGTATATGGTTTTTATGGTTCATTGTTAGAGGAACATCTTTCTGATATTGGAATATACTTGAGGCATATATTTGGTATATGATCTTGGTTTATTATGATGCATKCTTGAGGTTTTGGTTTATACATTGATGCATATGTTGGTACATAGTTGATGGATGATATGGTAGTTATAGTTGGTCTATACTTATATTTTAGGGAAGCGGGATGGGAAAAGGAAAGGATATTGTAGCCTCCTTCTGGTTGGTTTTGGAGAACTCAGGGAGTTGGAGCTTCCTTTAGGTTCGAGCTTGAGAATCAAGGGGATATACAATCCTTCTGGTTAGAGCCATAGAATTCAAGGATTTGTAGCTTCCTTCAAGTTGGATAGTGTAAATAGGGGGTCATAGCCTCCTTCTAGTTACAACTGGAGAATTGGGAAGTTGGTGCTTCCAATGAATGCATTCTTTGATATATAAGAAATCATTCTATGGTTTTCTCCCATTTGGGTTTCCATTAAATTATGGTGTATTGTGTACTTGATTTGATGTGATGTTGTTTATGCTTATATTCTCATGATATATTGATGATGCATTGATGATATATTGTTGATAAAGTTAAATATTATGATGATGATGTGATGATGATTAACATCCACTAAGACCAAATTGATCTATCATACCTTAAGAGGGTAAGTGATTACTTGTGATTCCTTAGAATTTTATTTATGTGCTTGAAAGTCATTAAGAGAAGCTTTCCAATATCACCATAGTTTTTTTGAGTTAAGAGGTTAGGAAGGTTGGCAGTGTGACAAATAGTTTGAAAATGAGATCTAATTTGGGTATAGGCTGGACAATCTAAGAGAAAGTGTTTTTCATATTCAACCTTCTTAGTGTCACAAAGGTGACACACTCTTTCATTCTAAGGAATTTTAGGAATTGACCAAAGCCCAATTTCACTATGGAGCTCATGAGAATTTGTTCTTATCTTAGAAATGCTTATTTTTTTTCTTTGCACTCGTCAAAAAAGATAGATAATTTTGATCTTATAGATTATGGTTAATTACATCCATATAATACCTTAAATTTATTTTTTCGTGTAACTCTTTATCACACCATATTTTCTCCTTAAATTTTGATTTGATGATATTTTTAATAGTATATTTATTCTGCAAAATGTTTTCTTCCATGATTCCCCAATAGTTTAGCCAAGACTGGGAGTCTTTATGCCATCCTTGCTTGAGTCGATGGTGGTTACGACTCGATTTTGAAGCAATTTTAGGAAGCCTCTCATTTTCCATGTTGTTTAACTTATTTGTATACATTAGATATCTATTCATAGTCATTCTCTCAATGGGGGGGAGGCTTGTTTCTAAGAGGAGGATGGGATGGGTCATATTTCCTTTAATTTTGAGATTATAGGTTATAAAATTATTTTATATTTGCTCTATCTTTCTTCAGTATTCATGAGAGATAATACAGCCCCAAAATTCACATCCTTAAAGAATAATAGGTGTAACAAGAGTCTCAAAGATGAGTTTATTCTTATCCCAAATCCAAATATTGGTTGAATTACAATTGTTTTCAATCCCATAATAAGATTTCCATACCCCAATAATCTTTTTCTCAATGCTATAATTCTATTTGAACTTGTGGTGAATATAAATTCCAAGATATTTGTATGAATTCACTTCCTCCAAGTTTTTTTTTTCATTTACGAAGGTATCATAAGTGATTTTATTAGATTTAATAATCATGAACTTTGTCTTATCAGTATTAATAGTCATACCCATATTGGAGCAAAAATCCTTGAGGATTCTTAGTTGCTTTTCAAGATCATGGGGACTCCTTTCCATAACAATGATATCCTCAACATAAAGAATAATATTGATGACTATACTAGTGAGGGTAGGGCCGACACAACTTGCTTTTTCCAAACAATCTTCTAACTTGTCAATGTATATGCCAAAAAGGGTAGGGGACAAGGGACAACCTTGTTTGACTCCAATATTGCAGTTAATCTCTTTCAACCAGCCATCAATGCTTTTAAACTTAGAAATAACATTATCATACATCCTTATTGCAACAAAACTCAACTCGAGAGGCAGTTTCATCTCTTCCAACCTATTCCAAAGGTTTTTCCTAGGAACCATGTCAAAATATTTTCTAAAGTCAACAAAACAACAAAAAAGATTGGTTTTTGTATTGTGGAACTCATTTTCAATGATCCTAAAGGTAACAAGATGGTGCACAATTGAATGATATCTCCTAAACCTAGCTTGGCCTTTATCTCTTTTACTGTGAATTTCTAGCCAAAGGTTAATCTTCTTTTCCAAAATAATTCCATAAATCTTGGCTAAAATCGGGTTAAACATAATGGTCCTATAATTAGAGGGAATGCTTCTATCCCCATTTTTAAAAATAGGAACAATGAGGATTTGCATCCAAGGTTTAAGGATGCAAGATACCAGATATATAAAATATGCAGAACAGAAATAAAATGCTAGAAATGGCAGAATAACAGTAAAATATCCAGCATAATCTTCACATTACACAGAAATGATATACGAAATGGCAATAGAAAAAGCACTTTGATTCAGAAAGAAATGTTCACAGGCCTCTTCGAGGGGGCAACCTCCAGTCGAGAAGTGCTCTGTTACAATAATCTCCAAGCTAGGGTTCTCATACCCTCGCCCCTTATTTATACTAAATATGTCTATTAAGAGAAGCATCTAGAGGAAGATCATTCTAGAAGCGGAAGATTCTATTAGGTCTTCTTACATCCTCTTTATTCTATTTTACTGAAATGCCTTGTTAATATTGACCTTTATTACATCCGAATACATTGATCTACCTATGTGCAGATTAGGACCTTAACATGTCCGCCCCCTTAAAAATAGCCTTGTCCTCAAGGCTTGAGATGTGGAAACTGCTGCAGAATGGTAGCTGGTTCCCAACTGGCATCTGCTAGAGTCATGTCTTTCCACTGTATTAGCACTTCCTTGATGGTTCTTTGATGCAGGCAATGCTCACGCTGGTCCAAAAATGCTTCTGGCTGTAGCCAAATGGATCCTTCTTCAGCTAACTCTGGAAGGTTGGTTTGAATTTGGCACCTGGTTCCAATCACCTTCTTCAAGCATGAAACATGAAAAATAGGATGTAGCTTCGACTAACTGGGCAGAGCTAACTGATATGTGACTTGTCCCACACACTTGAGAACTATGTAAGGGCCATAGAATTTGGGTGCTATCTTCTGACAATGCTCAGCCTTGACGGAAGTTTGCTTATATGGTTGCAGTCTTAGAAACACCTGATCCCCTTCTGCAAATTGACGTTCAGAGTGAACTTGATATGCTTGTTGCTTCACTCTATTTTGTGCCATGACCAAGTTCTCTTTAAGGGTATGAAGGATGTTCTCTCGAACTGTAAGTGTTTGGTCAACCGCCTGGACCTTCGAGGTACCCGGTAAGTATGAGAGAACTGAAGGTGGNGGATGTTGTCCATATACTGCTTCAAAAGGAGTCATGCGAGTGGCTGTATGGTAGGTAGTGTTGTACCACCATTCGGTGAGGGGTAACCATTGAGCCCACTGGTGTTGTTTTTCAGAGGCAAAGCACCTCAGATATGTTTCCAAACACTTGTTGACAACTTTCGTTTGACCATCCGTTTGGGGATGATAAGCTGAGCTGAGATGCAATTGTGTGCCTTGTAGCTTAAACAATTCTTGCCAAAAATTGCTTGTGAAAGTTGGGTTTCGATCGGAAATAATAGAGTGCGGCATTCCATGCATCTTGAAGACCTGGTCCATGAAAATTTGAGCCACCGTGGATGCAGTAAATGGGTGGGGAAGAGTGCAAAAATGAGCATACTTGGAGAGGCGATCCACCACCACCATTATGACTAATTTATTCCCCGATTTGGGTAAGCCTATAATAAAGTCCATAGAGATATCCTTCCAAATAGCAGAGGGAATCAGAAGCGGTTGGAGGGTGCAAGGAGATTTGACTGTTTCTCCCTTGTTGCATTGACACACCTCACATTCAGTGACAAACTTACGGATGTCCTGTTTCATACCATCCCAGAAAAAAGAGCGTTTGACTCAGTCATATGTTTTGGTGAACCCTGAGTGACCCGCTGTGGGTGTTGTTGAGTCGCCAAAGTGTCATCTTTTTACCAACATTTTCACTTCACTTTCACTTCACTTTTAACCACATTTCGCTTTCCCACACCCTTACATAAACCATTTTCATGATTACATGGGTTTTAGACATTATTTTCCAATGC
>JASDQU010102141.1:126095-151767 GCA_032191745.1 Picea mariana
AACTAAGCCTTTTTAAGAGTATTTATTTTCAATGCATGAGTGTTTACTTGATGATCTTGATTGTTGATGGGTTATTTGAAACATTCTGAGAAGACCTCCTGAATGGGAGCTAGTGTTTTCATGCCTACAACAACTAAGTCTTATGCAAGAGTTAGGATTTGATTGAATTTTCTTATATTAGAGTTAGATGCCTACTCCTGCATATATTTTGCTGGCATCATCACAAGCTTACGAGCATCCCTGGTTGATATTAAATCGTTGAGAATTTATGTGACATATTTTTCACTCAACGGGTGTAGCATGAAGGTCAGAAAGTACCGTGGATTTGAGCTTGGATTGTTTACTTAAATACAAGCGACCTTTGTATTGAAGCTCATCCTAGAGCTAGGAGTACCCTAGGGGAGCCGGAGCCTTGTTCTGCAGTTGTTGGATCATATGCAAACTTTTGGTATCTTGAAGCCATTCCTGGCGCACAGCTTGGAGCCAATCAGGTACAATGAAGGAAAGAGAAAAAAGGGATCCTTCGTCTTCATATTTTCGGGACAGTGCATCCACCATGACATTGTCTTTGCCCTTCTTGTAAATGATCTCATAATCATATCCAAAGAGCTTAGTCACCCATTTTTGTTGTTCCTGGGAGGAAATGCGTTGTTCCAGAAAGTACTTGAGGCTTTGATGGTCTGTCTTAATTTGGAAGCGTTGCCCCTAGAGATACGGACGCCACAACTCAACGGCATGCAGAATTTCCAACATTTCTTTTTCATAAATGGGTTTGCCTGGATTCTTTTCAAACAGTTGCTTGCTAGTGAAGGCCAAAGGTCAACCCTCTTGCATAAGGACAGCACCAATTCCTTTCCCTGAGGTGTCACATAGCAACACAAAAGTCTTTGTGAAGTCGGGAAGGGCCAGAACCGGAGTGGTACACATGGTCGTCTTCAAGGTTTGAAAAGCTTGAGCAGCTGCTAGAGTCCAAGTGAAAGAGTTCTTTTTTAGGAGAGTCATGAGAGGTGCTGCAATCTTTCCATAGTTCTTAACGAACTTGCGATAATACCCTGTGAGGCACAAAAATCCACGCAAGCTTTTGAGAGTATTTGGGTGCAGCCAGTCTTGCATAGATTCAATATTTCTTAGGTCCACCCTAACGCCATCCTTTCCCACCAGATGACCCAAGTATTCTACTTTGGAGGCACCAAAAGCACATTTGGACTATTTCAGGAAAAGATGGTGCTGAGAGAGTAGGCAGAGAACTTGATCCACATGATTAAGATGGTCTGTCCAGGTTTTTCTATATATGAGGATATCATCAAAGAAAACTAAGACAAAATGACGGAGAAAAGGGCGGAAGACATGGTTCATGAGGCTCTGGAAGGTGGAGGGGGCATTACACAAGCCAAAGGGCATGACCAAAAACTCATAGTGGCCCTCATGAGTGCAAAAGGTCATCTTGGGAATGTCGACCTCTTTCATACATATCTGGTGATAGCCTGAGAAAAGATCAAGTTTGGTAAAGAATTGGGCGCCACTCAATTCATCCAGAAGGTCATCAATGACAGGAATGGGAAATTTGTCTTTGATGGTTAGTTTGTTGAGAGCACGGAAGTCCGAACACATTCTCCAAGAAACTTCTTTCTTTAATACCATGATGATCAGAGAAGAGTAAGGGCTCGTACTAGGATGGATGACTCCGAAAGTAAGGAGTTCCTGGACCCTTTTTTCAATTTCATTTTTTTGTGCAAAGGGGTGGCGATATGGATGTATATTGGGGGGGAAGTTGCCTGGGACAAGCGGAATGGAATGATCATGGACACCGCGGGAAGGAGGGAGTCCTTGGGGAGTGGAAAATACTGTTTGGTGTTTAGAAAGGAGGTATTGGAGGTCTTCGGGCACTGGTGGTGTCTCTGTGGCTTGTATGGCATGGAGTTGGGCAATGACACCAGAATGACCTTTTTTGAGTAGTTTTTCCATGCGATGAGAACTGATGATCTCAGGTGAACCAGCAGTGATGCCTTGAAATTTATATTGGTGGCCTCCTTGGTCGAATTGCATGGTTAAGTTCTGAAAATCCATGAGAATGGGACCCAAAGCCCTTAGCGAGTCTGCACCCAACACAATGTCGCAACCGCCCATGTCAATAGCAAACATATGGGATTTGAGGTGGTAGTCACCTATTTGGAGACGCACATTTTCACA
This sequence comes from Picea mariana, assembly GCA_032191745.1. Taxonomy (NCBI): domain Eukaryota; kingdom Viridiplantae; phylum Streptophyta; class Pinopsida; order Pinales; family Pinaceae; genus Picea; species Picea mariana. The sequence continues at coordinate 128,286 of JASDQU010102141.1, forward strand.
GCGCCCGCCACATTTTATAGAACCACCATTGGCAATCATGATTTGGAAATTGTTGATAGCATGGATGTAGCAATGGGTTTCTTGGGAAATGTGGCGATGAATAAAATTGTGGGTGCTGCCACTATCAACCAGAATGATGACCTTTCGTTGCTTGATTTAACCGATTAACTTGAGGGTTTGGGGGGCAGAGAAGCCGGTGAGAGCATTGAGGGAAATGATCGGTTCCACTTCGGGAGGGTCGGAGGGAGGGTTTATGTCAGAGATTTCTATTGAATCAGGCACAGGGGAAGTGTCAACATCTTCTTCCTGAATATCCTCAGAGATGGCCATAAAGAGATTTTGTTCCTTACATTTGTGGCCTGGGAAATATTTTTCATCACAATTATAATAGAGGCCTTTGAGTTGGCGTTCATCCATTTCATCCCTGGTCAATTTTTGTATTTTTAATGGGGTGGAGGGAGTAGTGGGGTTTACTGGTTTAGGGCGTGGGATAAAGGAAGGCTTATGATTTTGAGAGGAAACAATTTGTTGTGCTTATTTATCTTTTTTGGTAGCCTCCACCCAAGTCGTAGGTCAAGCCATGAGGACATGGGCCCTAATATCCTCCGTGAGGCCACTGATAAAACACTCTCGAAAGAAAGCATCAGTCATGCCCTTTGTTCGAAAAGCCAGATGCTCAAATGCAGCTATGAAGTCTTCGATTGTGCCTGATTGCTTCAATTTTGTCAAACGGCCCAAATGGTTGGTGTTAGTGTCAAAGCATTCATAAAGCTCAGCAACAAATTGGGTCCAAGAAATATACCCTTGACGGGAAGTTTTTCTCCATTGCCACCATTGCCATCGTTCTTGATCTAGATGGAGAACACCATACCAGAGTTTGGCCAAGTCATCTGTAATGTTGTAGAGAGAGAAATAATGTTCCATTTGTGTAACCCAACCAGTGGGGTCTGAGCCATCAAATTTGGTTACATTCACCCGCAGAAGGCGTATGTCCCTTTGAAAGTGATGGGGTTGAAAGGAATGGGAAGAAGTTTCACCTTCAGTCTTTTTATGTGCATCAGGAAAAGAGTCATCGGTAGGGATTTTGAGTTTGGTGCAGAGTGATGCAAATACAAATTCAATTTGGGTGGTCAGTTCATGTTTGACTTCCACCATTATGGACTGCACGACTACATTTACAGATGCATTTATGGAGGCATCACGGGAGGCAATAGTAGCACTAAGTTGTTGCACTTCTTGTTGGGTCTCAAGGAAACCAGATTGCAAGGTGTTGAAGCGAGACTCTAGTTCTTGGCTACGAGTATGGGCCATGATGATGGGTGAACTAGAAAGGGAGCGGTCGGGGTCAAAAAAATTTGCAGAAAAATGATATGGATGAATGTGATAAGGGAGAAGAGATGAGTCTAATGGAATAGGTCTCAAATAATGGTGAAAAAATTTCTAGACTTTTTTTTTTTTACAGCTGCAGGGTTATAATTTGGTCTGAAGAATGTTGCAGTGTTGAAATCCCCAAATTCTGAACCAGAGAGTATTTTCTTAGCAACGCGAACATAGATGTGTGTCAATAGATCTCGCCTGTTTAATTTGTTTATGTTGTTGTTTATGTTCCCCAAGGGTTAGGTATTCAAGGGTTCTACGGACAAGGGTTTGCCCTGTGCTATAGCTCTCTGATATACGTGTGGGGTCCAACAGTAGTACTCAGCCCAATATCTCAGGGCACTAACTAAGGAGGATAGACCGTACCCTTAGCCATACTACCCGACTACCCAGGTACTAGAGAGTATCTTCACGAGTGTTGTTCTCGGTGACACTATAGCAGTCCGGCAACCGATAGGTTTATCTAAAGAGGGCTTCAGGAAATCTAGGCTGATCCGTACACAGGTTTTGTCTGATGCGCTACCACTCGAAGGGGTACCAACAGGGGTTACAAGGGTAGCCAACATATGTGCGCTTAAGAACCACTTGTATTTCCTGCATGTATGAATCCCTCAACCGCGGGTTTATGCGCTTAACAATAGATCTCTGTGGCTTAAAGACGTCGGAATACATCTCTACCCTGAAGAAAAAAAATACCCACAATTTCTGCCAAGGAAAGTGCTCTGATACCACTTGCAAGATACCAGATATATAAAATATGCAGAACAGAAATAAAATGCTAGAAATGGCAGAATAACAGTAAAATATCCAGCATAATCTTCACATTACACAGAAATGATATACGAAATGGCAATAGAAAAAGCACTTTGATTCAGAAAGCAATGTTCACAGGCCTCTTCGAGGGGGCAACCTCCAGTCAAGCAGCGCTCTGTTACAATAATCTCCAAGCTAGGGTTCTCATACCCTCGCCCCTTATTTATACTAAATATGTATATTAAGAGAAGCATCTAGAGGAAGATCCTTCTAGAAGTGGAATCTTCTATTAGATCTTCTTACATCCGTCTTATTCTATTTTATTGAAAGGCCTTATTAATATTGACCTTTATTACATCCGAATACATTGATCTACCTATGTGCAGGTTAGGACCTTAACAAAGGAAGCCCTGATTTACTGCTAAATTGAAGAGCTTGTTTATGTGAGGGATAAGGATAGGCCCTCTAATTTTAAAAATTCCAGCTTGGTAGTCTTCAATGTCCTTAGCTTTCCCATTTACAAGTTTCTTAACCCTGAACTCTATGTCGTCTAAAGAAAAAATGCATCCTCTGTAGGGACAATAGGAATGGTGTCCATGGAATTAGGGAACTCGTAAAGACTTTAAAGGTAGGAATTACATTCCCTTAATGGAATCATATTATTTTCTTTAGTATTGAAGTTTATAATTTGGCTCCAGAACTTCTTAGAATCCATCTTATATAGTTGTGAAAGATACTCTTTCCTTTTATTGATATAGTACCCTTTTTTTCCTTTTAATTAGGGATTTGTACGTATTGATCTTATCAAATTTTAATGACTCATTAGAAGCATCCCTAATGGATTTCCTAGCAATTTTATATTCTTTATCATACCAAGGGTTGGTCATTCTATTATTCTTTTTACAGGACACCTCGAAAGAGAACTTGTTAATATAAGTGGAAAGGGTAGTTGTAAAATTATGATACAGTTCTTCAATGTTGTCCTTATAAGTTAGGAGATGTAATTTACTATTTAAATCCTTTAAGAAAAGATTAACTTTACTTTTTTTAAAGCGCAATTGTCTTTGATTATCAAAATTATCTTCAATGGCGCTCCTGCTCATGGAAACGTTTAGAGTAAGGGTTAAAGGTTTAAGATCATAGTTAGATTCATGGTCATTTAGAAGGTTAAAATTTGTTATTTGGTTGGAAATGGGGATATCATATATCACATCATCTGCGACACTACTACCTATCCCATGAATAAAATCCATCTGGTTGGAGTTTGTCCACTTCATTACTCCATTGCAAATTATTAGGTCTTGAGAGTTGCAGAGCTTGACCAACTCAGTACCAAACAAATTTTCAATTAGGTATTTATAGCTTATTTTGTAGCTTTTATATAAAACAAGGTACTCATCTAGCCATAAAGGATTATGGTTGGAATCAATTCTTAAAAGAGTAGACTGTTTAGTTGCATTCGTAGCATTAAAGTCTCCTAGCAGAAGGATATTACCTTCATTTTTCAAACTATAAATATATTGTTCTAAATTATTATAGGGACAATTTCTATCTAGATTTGTTTTCTTATAAAAAGTAGAATTAATAGGTGAAAAATAACAAATTTCTATATACATCTTCTTAGCATTGGTGTCTAAAATTTCTATCCAAATGTACCGATTGAGTGGTTCAATCTTATGAAGTTGAATGTGAGGAGAAATGTTCTTTATAATATAACAAGCTATGCCTCCTATCCCTCTATGGTGGGACTTTTTATTCCATGTTGACCACAAGATAAATCCTTCTATGTTAGGGACCTTAGACGCCTAATGCTCCCAAGTTTCAACTAGACAAAAATATCAATATCACTTGGTATCTAAATTATCATAGGACCTTTGCACCATGGAAATCCATGGCGGTTCCAAAAAAGGATCCCGTGTGTCCCAAATTCCTATTTATTATTATCCTTCTAGTCTTTATCCCTAACAAAAGCTTTTCGATTTCTAATTATTGTGGTTAAAAGTGATATAAAGTGATTGTATTGATTCATCCCCCTCCCTCTTAGTATTCCAACAATTGGTATCAAAGAAATTCCTTCAAGAAAAAAATTTAACCACTGGAAGGAAGATCATGGATTACACTGCGACTAGAAAACCAATATTCAATGGTTAGAATGTCCTGGACTATGAGATATGGAGAAAAAGAATGAAATTATTTGTATATGCACAAGGATATGATGTTTGGAAATCAATTGGTGTTGGATACACCGCTACAAATAAACCGAATACTACAACCAAAAAGGAAGTAAAAAGAAACAACAAAATAGCAATGGATTTCATCTGGGAAGGATGACCTAATCCAGTAAGAAAGAAAGTGGGAAAATGTTCATCATCCAATGAACTTTGGGATAAGCTACATAATATTTATTCCAAGGAATCTCCCATCACAGAGTCAGGTCCTATTAAAGAAAGTACATGTATAGAACAAGAATAAATATGCTCATCATGTTAGACAGATTCATAAGAAGAATATTGTGAAGAAAGAATAGTAGACCTTGAAGCAGAATTAATCAGTGCCTTAGAAGAATTGACAAAAGAAAGGAAGACAAAAATGTATCTTAAAGAACAATTAGTCAAGAAGAATTCTCAATAAATTTTCGAAGAATCCCAACAAGTCATCGTGAATATTAAATATCAGATAGAAGAAGCCAAAAGGATTGAAGAAACATACAAAAGTTAGATGGAAGAAAAGTAGTGTTTGGAAGCCAAAATAACAACACTAAGAAAGGAAGCAATGGAAGAGAAGCAGTGCTTGGAAGAAAAAAGAAAGGAATCATAGAAGAGAAAAAATATTTTGAAAGATCATCTTAAGAAAATAACTGAGGACCTAAATCAACTTGAAGAATAATTTGGTCAAGAATAGAGAAGACTTGAAAATGAAATAATCTCCTTGAAAATACATCTTTAAGAAGCAAAGTGAACAAAAGAATTAATGAAGATTCAGATGATGAAGAAATAAGAAGAGGTTGAGAAGCTTGAAGAATAAGTTATCACATTAAGAACCAAAATAGTCAAGCTAAGAAAGAACGATGAAGAGACAAAAACATCCACATCATCTATAGAAAATGTTGAAGAGAAGCACTCCAAGTTGCCAAAAAAGAAGAATGAGGAAAAAAGTAAGAGTTATGCAGAAGTACTCAAAGGAGGGAATCATGGTCATCCATAATCAAAGAAAAATGATAGAGATACATATTCAATAAGATCCTTCACATTCAAGCCACAAATAAGCTTCAATCATAATCATGATCAGCGAAGGAAGGAATTTAGAAGGACTATACCACAAAGAATATCATTCACTCCCATGTATGTAAATTTATTTTATGGTCATTGTTTTTATTGTACTAACTTTGGACATAAAGTTGTAGATTGGAGGGCTTACAGAAGAAATGTTCAAGAAAGAAATGATTATGTGGCCCCACATAACATTGAATGTTACAAATGCCACAATTATGGTCACATAGCTCGTGATTGTAGAAACATGATGGAGACTTCTATGAAAAAGAACATTGATATCATTGATATTAGATATAAGAAGGTTTGGAATAGAAAAGAAGAACATGTAAAGGAAGATCATATGAATGCAGAATTCATACTCTCAGGATTGGAAATAGTACAAGACAAAGACAAATATATAGGAAAAAAGGAAGATGCCAGATACACGCTAGTTTGGAGATTAAATGAAAAACAAGATTAAGTGAATAAAAACTAGGTCCCATAGATCATCGAATTTGCAGTAACGCAAGAAAGAAAAGAATAACAAGTGAATAAAGAATAGGCCCAAGAGATTTCACTTTCAAGGGTTGTAGTACAAGATCAATCCACAGGAAAAAATGAAGAAGTTAGAGTTCAAAAATATGATGAGTCCACAGATGAAGAGGAATATTACTACAAATCAGAGAGGGTATTTTTCTGAGCCACCCCGCTTGGAGACTCCCAGTAAATATGAATATTGAACAGGGGGAGTTAATGTAGTAACTACTACATATCATAGAACCATCCTATGAGAAGTTTGAAGTATTTGTAGAGACATATTTAGAGAAGTCAGATAACATAAGTACATAATGACAAACTGATCAGTTAAGAAGCAATGTTCCCACACAGGTATTAGTTGGAAGTTACACATGAAGAAGTTTATGATTGTATTCCATGTATGTATTCAGGTAGAGATATCTTCAGTACAGGTTGTTCCAAACATGTATAGGTTGATTTGCAGGTAGCGAAGACTGGTTTGAATAAATAGGAATATGTGATGATCAGTTGCACTCATGAAGCCTTCATGATAGTATAGTGATAGATGGGTCGACATTGTGGACAGTTGAGTAGGAAAGGTATGGACAATTTTCAATATATGGACAGAGATGGATACTTAGAAGGTACAAATAACATGGGTCAGAGAAGATGCATAATAGATATTCACAATTGGAATCAGTGGAATTAGTTGGAATCAGTTAGTCACAGAAAGACAAGTAGTGAAAGTCACAATAGAACAGGGAAAGAGAAACTTCCAATCATTGGAAGACAATCACTGAACAATATGGTCAAGTGAACATGACAAGTGAATGAATAAATAAAGTAATGAATGTTTTTTATATATGTTATAGAGTTACAAGAGGAAGCACCAATGGACAACTAGCAAGCACTAGAAGAGAGGAAAGGAAACATGTATATGTATTCTTACATTGATCTATATGACATATCACAGAGAAGTCAAGGGAAGAGAAATCATCAGAGAAATAGATTTAGAAATAAATACTAGAAGCATCCAAATAGGGGGGGACATACTAATAGGGGGAATTAACCTTTTCCCATGATGTCAAAGGGAGATAAAGAGAAGGATTGTTCAGAAAAGGTATACTTTCAGGGAAAGTCACATAAGGAGAGAAACATGTGAAGAGAAATAACAAAGGTATGGAAAGAGAGAGATAGCGAAGAGATGCATGAAGACAAGGGGATCATCCCTAAGGAGAGAGACTCTTTTTCATTGATGTCAAAGGGGGAGAGTGAGCATTGTTGATGAGGAGAAATGGTCACAGGGGGAGCATGATTATTGGAGTATGAGTGTTGCCATCAATGTTTCCATCAATGTTGGTTTTTCCATCAATTACAAAGGGGGAGATCGTTGGGAAATTGTTTTAGACAGTTGATTGTCATTGATGTCAACCCTTGAAGAAAGTACGGTAGAAAATTCTAGTAGCCTCTAAAGTATGTTCATGGAACCCAAAGTTGATCGAGGAATAAATACATGAAGGTCAATTTACTTGCAAGTAAGACTAGCATAGATAGATAGTACACACCATTCCATTGTTGGTGACAGGTGGTACGCCACATGGCTCCTTACAGTTGAGGAGATATGTCTTTGTAAAGTTGGAGGACCCTCAAGAATAATCTATAAACCCTTATAAGGTCAACAAGAAGTCAATTATTATACAAGCCCCTAGAAAGTCATCCAGAAGTTTGGTAGTCAAAGTGGTTGCAACAAGAAGTTAATTATCGGTAAAATAGTTGTAACAAAGAAATTATGAGTTTACTAATTATGGTTAAAGTAGTTGCAACAAGAATGTGGGTTAGCCCTAGAATAAGGAAAAGGGGTAAAACAGTTACAAGATTGACCCTAAAGGAAGGCACTTGGGAACTATAAATAAGATATCAAGAGACTCCCAATAGCACTAATTGAACACATTGAATATATATCTTGTGAAAGGTTTTTGGCAAGGATTTTATTGAAAAATTTGAGGTAGCATAAATATGAGGCAATGGAGGAAGAGGGACGAAAAAGTTTCATGATTACAAAGAAGAGTGAGGGTTTTGTGAAAAACCATGATTTAGTTGATCCCCGCAGGTCGGACTTCTAGTGTCCCATGAGGCACCCCCGAGAGTTGTCTAGGGATCGTCACGCGAGGCCCTGCTAGAAAACATGCTTCATTCTGTGAGGCAAAGTCAAATCTGAAGGACAAGGTTTGTATAAGGCTGCAGAAGTTGAGGAGAGTCTACAGGCATGTGTGACAGTGTTCAGTTTCAACACATTCATCTACAAAAGTAAAAGGTATGTTTCTATGGTTTTTTGAAGTTGTATCTTGGTGATTACTTAATGTATGGTCATGTAAGGTTGAGTATATTCCCTTGAGGTACTATTGGTTGTATGGTGCATATTGTATGAGGAAAATCTGCAGAGGCACACTGCTAGTGCACTTGTTTTTTGTACTTGGCACATATTCTTTGGTATTTTTTTGAGGCATACCTTGTTTCATATGGTACACGTTTGAGGTAGTTTGGTTGAGATGTATTGTTGAAGATATTGGTACAATTTGAGGTTGCATAACAGTGAGGGTTTGATACATGGTTGATGTGATAGATCATTAGACTTGTTTCATGGATGGTATGGCACATGCTTAAGGCATATATTGGAGGCCCCTTTTGGTTTATGGTTGCATATTGTTGAGGTTCATGCTTTGGTGTTATTGATACATTATTGAGGCATATCTTTGGTACATTGTATACGATTGTTATGGTTCATTGTTAGAGTCACATCTTTGTGATATTGGAATATACTTGAGGCATATATTTGGTATATGATCTTGGTTTATTATGATGCATGCTTGAGGTTTTGGTTTATACATTGATGCATATGTTGGTACACAGTTAATGGACGATATGGTATAGGATTGATACATGATGTGGTATAGGTTTGGTGCATGGTTGATGCACTTGTTATGGTACATGGTATGGTACAGGTGTTGATGGTTGATGTACATGGTTGATGGTTGAGGTACATGGTACAGGTGTTGGTGCATGGTTAATGCACTTGTAGTTTTATAGTTTTCGGTGCATGTTTGATGCATGTTTTTTCATACGGGTTGTGGTACACGGTTGATTGTTGGTACAGTACAGGTTGATGGTTTGTTACATGTTTTGGTACATGGTTGAGACACATATCTTGTGATGGTATGTTTGTGATCTTGGTAAATTCTTGGTAGAGGAATGTGTTGGTGATGTTGGATATCTATTTGAGAGGCGTCATTGGTATATGATCCATGTGAGAGGACCTGGTTGATTATCGGTGACACTAACAGGTCATAGGTTGATGTGACAATGGCAGTCATAGTGATAGTGGTAGTGATAGTGGAAGTGACAGTGGTAGTGATTTTTGTAGTGATAGTTGGTCTAAACTAACATTTCAGGGTGGTAGGATGGGGAAAGGAAAGGGGTTTGTATCCTCCTTCTGGTTGGTGCTGGAGAACTTAGGGAGTTGGAGCTTCCTTCAGGTTGGAAACTAAGAATTAGGGGGTTGTATCCTCCTTCTAGTTGGACCCAGAGAATTCAAGGAGTTGTAGCTTCCTTCATATTGGAGCCTATAAATAGGGGTTCGTAGCCTCCTTCCATATGCAGCTGGAGAATTGGGAAGTTAGTGCTTCCAATGAATGTATTCTTTGATATATAAGAAAACATTACGTGGTTTTCTCCCATTTGGGTTTCCATGTAAATTTTGGTGTATTTTGCACTTGATGTGATGTTTCTTATTTTTATATTCTCATTATATATTGATGATACATTGATGATATATTGCTGATAAAGTTAAATATTATATATTGTGGTTAAAAGTGGGAGAAAGTGCTCATATTGATTCATCCCCCCCTCTCAGTATTCCAACATTAGTAACTTTTTACTAACTTAAAATTGAGATGTATTTATTTTGATGGTTATCAGACAGTTTGAACTAATTTTGTATCTTGATAGCTTATTTTAACTTCATATTCATTATAAAAAAAATTCTTACTCCTAACTCAAATATCGTGAACTATTTTTGTAATCCAGATAGGATAGTGTATCTATAGAATAGAGTTAGAATATCCCTTTTCTTTTCTTGCACAATAGTTTATAATATCTTTAACAGAAGACACCTTTCGAGGAGAAAATCCCCCTAGTGTAAACTAGACCCAGATAGCAATGAGGATCACCATCCCAAACAAGTATATGCTTAATTGGGGCCTTAATCAAGTGATTTCTCCACGTTGACTATTGGGAGATTCTCCAAGCATAAACATTCACTATAAGGAGCGCCTATGATAATGAATGGTACATAAAAATCCACATAATATTGATACCCATTCAAAAAGATCACCATTTCCCTCAACCCATTTACTAAAGTCGTCCTCTAATTCCCATTCCAAAAATAAACCTTTTGCACTAGAGTCTGACAAACTTGAGTCATATTCACATATCAGATCTGAAGAAGTCACATCACATATTCAATACGAAACCTCAGATTCTAGTATTTCTAGTATCACTTAGGAGAAAACACAAGAAACTACATATTATAAATTCAATCAAGAAACTCTACCATTATATTAGGATATTTTGATTGAATATGTGCATCAAATTATTGATCAAAAAATTCCATATTTTGAAGAACCCACTTCAAATTATCCTCCTCTATTATAGATTCCAAGAATTTTGACGATAGCATAGAGTAGGAACCTTAGACAAGAGTCGATTGAGAATATCATACCATCTAAGGGTAAAAAAACTCAAATATTAAAACCATCTAGTTCTTGTCTCACCGTAATAAATATTCTCCTCACCACTCATAAAATATGACAAGAATACTTTTCTAGTGAAAGTGAATTGTTGGTGTTAGGTACACCTCCAATTTAAACTCATTTTCCCAGTCCACCTTATCAACCTTTACCTTCTCATCCTACATCTCATGATTCACAAGGAACTCCTTGAAGAAATATGGCTATGTCCGGAGTCAATCAACCTCGAATAACTTGGTTAATTATTCGATCAGTCAATGTACCTTAAGATTAACATGATTTTCCTAAACACCCTAGAAAAATTATTCCCAAATTTGACCCTAACAATATAGAATACCCTGAAGATCACATAAACAAATTTATGTTATCAATAATTCTTATGAGGGTAGAGGAGTAATATGTGGTCTATAGATTATTTCCATATACTTTCAAAGGTAGGGAATCTACTTGGTATTTTTATTTGATAGCAGGATCAATAGAAAACTAGGAAACTTTCTAAAAACTATTCTTAAAACAATTCGATGAGGACAAATCCCCAACTACTTTAGTCCTTGATCTGTCTAGATTAAGGATGAATCCAAAATAAAATATTAAATACTTCAATCAAAGATTCATGACCTTTATAAATAGAATACCTAAATATTCGCAACCTCCAACCAATGTTATCTTAGAATTCTATACCACTTCTCTCTCGTCTTCCATTGATATCTTTGTTAAAAGAGTAGCCAAAATCACACTTGATGAAACCATGCAAGAAAATTTAGAAGTAGAGATGAAAATGATGAGCATAGCCAATAAAAATCCTGTCAAGATAGAATAGCCTTACCTCCCACTAGAAAAATCATGTTTAAACAAGAAAAGAAAGATAATGAGGCTCTAGATCTTGAAATATTACATAATTTAGTTAAAATTCTGGCTAATGGTATCATTGATATTAAGAAAATGTATCAAATGAATCCACATCTAAATGACCTTGGAAACCTTTTTTCAAAAGAAATAACTTTCCACCTCCAGGAAGTCAAATTTATGTTGTTGATGAAGAAGAAGAAGAAGAAAAAGAAGAACTAGAGAATGAAGAAGAAGATGTTGGAACTTATGAAGTTAATCTCACTTGGGATATTGTAGATGGAATTATTGATGAAGATTAATACTCCTCCTATGAAGAGGTAAATTTTATTCAAAGAAAGAGAAAAGACCCTCATGCTAATACTTCATCCCCATCTTCCAACACTATAACTAAGAAAACTATTCCCTGAGACTAGAGATTTAGTGATTTTTTATCAGCTTGACTATGATTTGGTTGAAGATATCAAGATAAATAAGGAAAACATTTATTTTTATGAGTTGAAAATTTTAAAACAACAGAAGAAAAACCTACTTAAGGTGTTGGACAACAACAATCTTGAAAAATAGAATTCTACGGCTACAAATAAAGACAAAGAAAAAGTGTTTCAAAGTTCTTCTTCAAGCAAGAATAAACAAATCAACACCAATGATGTTCTAATTGGGGATAAGTCAAATTATCACATTCCACCCTTTTTGTTAACCTTTGAAATATTTAATAGAAATGTCTAGAATTGTCTGGTAGATTTTGGAGCTTCGCCAAACATAATTACATACTCTGTCTACAAGAAAATTAATGCCCAACCACTAAAATCTTCCACACAAATTGTACAGTTGGATAGAACATGAGTTAAAATGTTAGGTAAAATCAAGGATGTTTTATTAGATTATCTTCTAACCCTAAGGTTCACCAAAATACATACATCATTGTGGCTGACATTCCTAAAGAAAATGGTTTGCTTCTGAGAAAATACTAATCGGGAAAACTTCATGGATATTTCGCTACAGACTAGTCACATTTATGGTTACCATATAATAGTAAATCCAATCAAATGAGATTTGATTCTCAAAAAAATATGAAATTCACTATGACATATATTGATGGTGAAAATGAACCAATATTGTTTTCTAATTCCATTTTGGGAAATTATTGTGTTGATTCATATTTTGGAAATTTTGTTGCAGAAATATCACCATTCATTGATTCATATGTACAATCAAAGGTTGTAAATTTTCTTGAAACTAATTTTTCCAAATGTATAGATTTTTCTTCTAATAGCTTAGAATCCACTGAAAATAATGATTTTTGGACTTTGTTTTTTGATGGATCAAAATCTAATGAAGGTGTTGGAGTAAGTTGTATTTTGTGATACCCCAAAGGTAACATAACCATGTTAGACTGTAGGATCGAATTCCAATGCACAAACAATGTCACTGAATATGAAGCATTAATATAAGGTTTGAAAAATGATATAGATTCGAATGTGAAGTTTTTAAAATATTTTGGTGATTCACAAATAATTTTCAAACATGTACGAAATATTATCCACTGTGTTTAGAATCATTTAAAAACTTACCTACAAATTGTTTTGGATTTGTTACCACATTTTATTTCTTTTGAAATAAAATATATACCTAGAGTGTTAAATTCAGATGCAGAACTTCTTGTTAATGTAGCCTCAAAGTTGATTCCATCTGAAGAATTTTCCCATGATAGATTTTCAATTGAATTGTTGTTTAGGCCATCTATGCCTAATAACATAAATAATTGGAGAGTTTTTAACGATTAAGATCATATAATGAATTTTATTACACGAGAAGACACATATAAATATCTAGTCATTGATGAGAATCAACATGACTCAAAGGTCAATTCCCCTCCACTAGATGGTAAGGATAAACCAAAAAACATCATTCCAAAATCCGTAGCTAAGCTTGAGGATTTTTATGATCTTCAAGATCAGTTTAAAACACCAACTAATTTCAAACCACACATCTCTTCAATGAAATTTGGAATCATAAATTTAGGAACTATAGAAAATCCTCAAAAAGTTAATCTAGGTTTGGGATGCACTCCTTCACAAAGAGATTCTTTTATTAATATTTTTAAAAAACATAAAGATATTTTTTATTGGACATACAATGATCTCAAAATGTATGATACATAAGTCATTCAACATGTGACTCCACTAAATCTTGATTCCAAACCAATCCAACAAAAATTGAGGAAAGTTCATCCTAATTTATAACAACAAATAAAAACATAATTACATAAATTGTTACAAGCAAAAATAGTTTTCCTTGTTAGACATTCTCAATGGGTTTCTAATATGGTCCCAGTTAGAAAGAAAAATGGAGATATTAATATTTGTATTGACATCAAAAACTTGAATAAGGAATCTAAAAAAGATAATTTTCCTCTACCCCCAATGGAACAAATTTGCAATCTGTGGCAGGATTTGAAATCATGTCTTTTGCAGACGGATTCTCAAGTTATAACTAGGTATTAGTTTCCAAAAATGATCAATTGAAAACAACCTTTAGGACGAAATGGGGTACTTATGCATATAGAAAAATACCATTTGGATAAATAAATGTTGGAGCCACATCTCAATGTGCCATGGAAATTTCCTTTAGAGGGATGATGAATATATCAGTGGTAATATATTTGATGTCATTATTTTCTCTAAGAACGTATTTGATCATGTGCTTCACCTTAAACAATTTTTTTTATCATTGTAGAAAATATGACATCTATCTTAATCCTAAGAATATTGTCTTGGCTCAAACAGAGGGTAAACTTTTAGGAATCATTGTTTCTAAATCAGGAATTGTGATTGAACCTGAAATAATCAAATCAATATTATAAATTCATTTTCCTCATAATAAGAAAACAATGCACTTTCTTAGGACAAATTATTTTCATTAGATGATTTGTGCCTAGTTTTGTAGAGACAGTGAGACCATTACATAATATTATTAAAAAATATGTTGTTTTCAAATGGAATAACAATGAAAGAGAGTCATTTAAAGCAATAAAACAAGCAATTGTGCAATCCCCATCTTTATTATCTCCCAATTTCAACAAGTATTTTACTCTATATACTTTTGCTTTAGATTTTTCTTGCGATTTTGTCCTTACTGAAAAATATGATCAAGATACTAAAATACCTATTTATTTTATGAGTATAGGTTTTCAGGGTGTAGAATTGAACTATTCCGAAGTAGAGAAATTGACATATGTAGTATCCAAGGTTTTCAAACACTTTAGGCCTTTTCTCTTAAAATCACACACCAAAGTGATTGTCCCATACCCTTCAGTCTGAAATTTGCTTGTGCAAAAAGACCTTGGAGATAAAAGAGAAAATTGGATGACTAGCTTGCAAGAATATGATTTGGAAATTAAAACTTTTGAAGTCATTAGAGGTTTAGGTCTCTGGGACTAGCTACAGGGTCAATGGATTTAGAGCTTGAAAATAAACCTGATAAGGAAAATGAGTCAGAAGCATAAATTAATGAGATATATCTTACTGCTAATTCTTCTGATTCATGCTATAAGGATCTCAAATTATTCCTTACTCGTGGTTTTTCACCTCTCCATTATGAGAAAAATAATAAAAGAGCATTACGGTTGAAATCTACGCATTATCAATTAATTGATGGAGTATTATTTAAGCAAAATTATGATTATGTTTTTCTTATATGTTTAGAAAAATCGGATACTGACAAAGTGTTATCTTATTTGCATGATGGTCCTTCAGGTGGACATTTTAGTGAAGACACTAACACTCATAAAATTTTATGAGAAGGATACTACTGGCTGAATTTATTCAGGGACGCCCATGCATATGTTAGAAAATGAAAATTTTTCCACATGTCGTCAGAAGAGAGAAGAAACATCCATTCTCATTGCAACCTATAACAAATGATGGACCATTTGAGAAATGGGGATTATAAATGATTATATAAATAACTATGAACTCTTCACAATTACACAAATACATCTTGACAGCGACAGATTATTTCACTAGGTGGAAAAAGGCCATTCCTTTGAAAAATATCAATCAATATCAGGTGATATCATTTATCAAATAGTTAATTATCACAAGGTTTGACATTCCTAACACTCTGGTATTTGATAACACTTCCTATTTTTCTTCAATAAATTTAACTAAATTTTGTTTAGAGAAAGGTATTAAAATATGATATTATGCCAACTACTATGTGCAAGGTAATGGTCTGGAAAAATATACCAATTAAAACCTTCTCTGAATCATTAAAAGAACCATTAATGAAAATAATATAAATTGACACAATTCCCTTTTCATTAGTATTATGGGATGACAAATTCACACCTAAAGTTGCATTAGGAAATTATCCTCATTTCCTTATCTATGGCATGGAATCCATCCTACCAACTAATGTAGTTTTACCATCCCTTCAGTTAGCTCAATCCGCTAGAGAAGATCCCTTCCCCAAAATGCAAGAACACATAGAGTAATTATTAAACTAGAATAAGGGATAGAGCTAAACAAAATTTCTAGGAACACCAATAAATAATCAAGAAATGGTTTGAAAAGCATTCAGTTAACAATAAAAACTTTCAAGTAGGTGATTTAGTGTTGAAATGGGATAAATCCTATGAAGAAAAAGAAAAACATACAAAATTTCAAATATTATGGCTTGGTCCATTTCAAATTGCTAAAAAATTGTCCCTTCGACATTTATTCTTCAAAAATTAGAGGGAGAAAAGGAAGTTCTTCCTGTTAACGACCATATTCTCAAAAAATATTTCTCGTATAAAATTCACAAAAGCTGTAAAATATGTAAATAGGTCTATTTTTATTTGTTGATTTTATCTTTTGTTTGAAACAATAAAAGGTTTGTTATCCTTAATAATTATTGACGTATTTTGGGTTATATTATATGTTTGTCTACAACTGAAAGCATCACATTTAAATAATCTATATAAAGTTTCATGATTTGGAATAAAATTTCTTTATATTAATAGTGGAACTCCTCTGTTACAAAGATTCCATGTCTATATCACTATCGCATCTTAGGTTTATTGCATATTGTGTATTTGAAGCTTTCCATTTCACACATAAAATCTTATAAAATTAATTGGTGGAAGGAAGACCTTAAGCTAAACCTTATAAGTAAGTATACTACCAAGCAAATATAAATAACTCGCATATCACCCCGCTTTCTTAAACACATAATTGCTTATGAAATACATATATTTAAATCATTAACGGTGAAACTAAATAAACAAAGGAATTTGAAATAACTAATAGGTTTTGGAAGTACAAGTAAATGCTTTGGGGCTATGGACACTTGTTGGTAGCGAGGATATGCTTGTATGATACTAAGGAATCTTCGTCGAGGCTATGGAAACTCGTGGGCATCTTAGGTGCATATGTGATCTATTTAATAAACGACATGATCCTCAGTGCCTATATTAATTGATTAAGTATTAATTAAGAAATAATAAATCATAAAAAAATTCATCATATCATATTTCACTCATCGATGCTAAAAGTTTAGTCTTAAAACTTCCCAGTTAATTGATACTGATAATAAAGATTGTCACCCAAGTTCAAAACAATCATAATTGTCTTGTTTGTTATTTATGTCTCTGTTATGACTATTAAGAATCTTAAAGGAACATTAATGAATTATTGGTTCCAGAGCTATGATGAATTAATCCAACCCAATCCACACGTAAATGCACTAAAGCATTTCTCAGTATGAAAAAACAAATCCTAACTTCTTACACATAGAAGTCTTGATTTGCATTGTTTTCACCAGGACTTCTTTCCACTGGTTAGTATCAGTTTTCTATTGATTTATTTACCAAGACATGTTAATTTTTTTTTACGTGAAAAAAAATTATAATTTACTATTCACTTGAAGAAATTTTTAAAGACAAAATGACACAGAAAAATAAAGCAAAGTAGCAGAAAGATGAGGATGACGAAATTGAAAAGAATCCCAACTCGACATTCTCCTCTAATACGACATTCAAGATAGGTGGAAGCAATAGTCTGGAATGGAGTCAAATATGCACATTCATCGAAGAAGGCAACTTTACAAAAGAATATGAGTCAAATGCAAATGACATAGTTGATGTTAAGAAGTATGAAATTCACAAGATTGGTGCCATACCGACCATATTGCCCTACTATGACATGGTACGGTGGATAATCTCCCACACTGATATCTATACTAAATTTTTTAAGAAAGAAGTTGAAGAGAAGGAAGTGCACATGGTTGATTTAATTGAAGATTCGTACTATCACCCCAATTCTTTCAAAATCATAGGAGATGATACTTACCATGTCCCTAAACTAAAGAAATTCCCCATGTTGATTACCAACATGCTCTGTCGTCTATATAGAAAAAAAAAACTCTTGTAAATTTAAGTTGAGTTGGGTTCCTCTCATCCATCAAGTCCTCAAAGGGAAGATTATCAATTGGGATCGTATACTCTCTACCAATATCACACAAGAATTGAAAATGTATCAGGAAACACCTCCAAGATTTTCTGTGTATGCTTATTTATTTGATGTTGTTTGTGTAGTTACCTCGTTCCCCATTTTATCTTGGAGCTTCTCTCTCTAAGGAAATTCACTTGTACTAATCTAAAATGTGGGCAATAAATTGCAAAAATTATTTCTATTACATCTGTAATTTCTTTATTATTCCCATACATGTTCTTTTGAAAAATAATCCAACCCATAGATTCACCTAAGAGGCCATGAATGTTATAGAAGAAATTGGTTACCGGTTTGTAGATGATTAATTCTCATACATCAGGATTTAAGGTTGTGAAGGGGATCCTCATCTCTTACCTAGGTATGTCCCAGATAGGTTGGATTTGAGAAAAATTGCATATCAAAATGTTAGTGTCAACATTGCAAAAACATTGTCAAAAACTCAGAGAAAACAATGTCCTACTTTCCAAATTTCACTAGGAATTCGTACCTTATTAAATGAGGAACATGCCCAGAAGGAAGTAGATCAATTAGATGGAATCTTGATGGCTGAAGGAGATTTTAAAAAAAATGATCCAATAGAGGTGGTTAGAAAACATTATGTTACTGGGGAATCTACTCAAACTGAAGCTAATGAGTCAACTGGGTCCACTGGGGCAACGGGATCTGGATCTAGATCAATAGAAAAGCATATATCCATGAAGATAACCCCTTTGACATTATTTTTCAAAGATCCACAAAATTTCATGAATTGTCCCATAGAGTTGATGTTATTAGAAATAATTCTAATTTTTAAAACTTCATTGAATGGCAAGTCAAAATAAATAAATTTTTTATTAAGGAACATAATAGAAAGCAAGGAATTGAAGAAATTGAAGAAGAAGAGGATGAAGATAAATCATCCAATCCTGAAGCAGAAACAGATCACAATGATTCCACAATAGAAACATAGATGGATAAATATTCACAACAGAAGGACACAACATGAGAAGAATATTAAAGTATAACAATTACCCAAAATCCTACTAAGAGGCCTAAAGTGAGTATGGTATTCAACACCAACACAAATATGGAACACTCTCAAACAACAACTATTCCAATTATTGATCCTATTGATACTACTCCCATAACTGTCGGAACACTAAGAGGGGGGGGGTCAACCAGTATGAGAACTTTGACCACTTTTATCCAAAATATACAAACTTCAAATTAATTAGTAGTATATCATCATTGTATCATCCATATATCATGAGCATATAAACATAAGATTCATTGGAAACCCATAATTTACATGGAAACCCAAATGGGAGAAAACCATGGAATGATTTCTTATATATCAAAGAATACATTCATTAGAAGCACCAACTTCCCAATTCTCCAAATACAACTGGAAGGAGGTTGTGAACTCCTATTTATAGGATCCAACCTGAAGGAATCTACAACTCCCTAAATTATCTGGTTGCAACCAAAAGGAGGCTACAACCCCCTAATTCTCAGGCTCCAACGTGAGGTAAGCTCCAACTCCTTGAATTCTATGGCTCCAAATAGAAGGAGGATAAAACCCCCTGATTCTCAAGCTCCAACCTGAAGGAAGATCCCAATCCCTGAGTTCTCTGGCACCAACTGAAAGGAGGCTAAACCCCCTTTCCTTGCCTCGTCCTATCGCCCTGAAATATAAGTGTAGACCAATTGTCACTACCACAAGCATTTCCACTCTCACATTCACCGTCACTTCCACTATCACTGCTAATGTCACTGTCAACCTATCACATCAACCTGTCACTGACCAACCTGTCCAACATGTCATTGTCACTAATAGTCAACCCGATCCTTATCAAACAGATGGTTTATATTGATGGAAAGTTAGTTTGTATTTTTTGTTTTCATTGATTTCAAACCTTGGAGAGTGATGTTGTAGATTGATATCAACCATTGAGTATGTCCAGTAGCACATTTTGGTAGCTCCATTGGTATGGGTAAGGAACCCAATTTTGGTTGAGGAATAATGAAATGAAGAACAATGAATTAGCAAGTGACACTATTCTAGATGGATAGTACATGTCGTGTTGTTTCCGGTGATATGTATAACTTCATATAATTCCTCACGGTTAGAGAGTTATCACCATGTGAAATTGGAGAGTCATCATGAATTATCTAGAAACCCCTAGAAGGTCAAAGAAGTCAATTATTCTAGAATATCCTAGAAGAAGTGTACTAGTAAAATTGACGGTAACTAGGAGTTATTCATGGGTAAAGTTGTTGCATTAAGAAAATAATCAAAGTTGTGAATTTGTTAATTATGGTAAAGGGGTTGCAAAGACAAAATTATTTAAATAATAAAGTGGTTGCAAAAAGAAGTGGTGAGTTCACTATTTATGGATAAGTCAAATTGGTTGCAAAAGAAATTAATTAAATAATAAAGTTAGTTGCAACTAAAAGTGGAGAACTTACTATTTTTGGATAAATCGATTGTAAGTGGACAAGTGGTTAGAAGTGGGTTAGCCCTAAAAGAAGAAAGTTGGGTAAAGTGAGTTAGAAGATAACCCCTTGAGGAAACTACTTGGATAGTATAAATAAGAGAGCAAGGGTCTCCTATTAGTACCTACTTTTGGAATATAATTGAATATCCATTTGTGAAAGGTTATTTGGCAGGTATTATTGATAGATCAAATTTACGACAAGAAAATCGCGACAGAAAATTCGTGGTAGAAAAATCACGACAAAAAAATGATGACAAAAAAATGGTGGCTACAGAGTCACAGCAACAAAACCGCAACAACAACAGTGTGGCAGCAGAACCGCAGCAAAAGAATCTTGGTGACAGAACTGTGGTAGTATAATCATGACAACAGAATCACGGCTACAGAGACAGATCCGTAAAAGATCCACGGTTACAAGAAGAAAAAGGTATGATTTTCATGTGTGTAGTGTTGAATCTATGAATCTAGTTGAGGGTTTTCCTTGTAAATCTGTTGGATTCCCTCTTAGAAGTTTAGGGCTTGTTGTAGAATGGTTTTGAGGTAAATCTATTGAAGTATATTTTTGGTGCATGTCTGAGTCTTATTGGTATATTTTATGGTACATTGTGAGAGGCTTTTGTTAGTGGTATTGATATATGATTGGTACACACTTGAGGCTACATAATAGTGAGGTTTTGGCACATGATTTGATGTGAGGTTTTATGGTATTTGGTTATGGATATTGTGATGTATTTCTAGAGAAATTTTGATGGTTATATTGGTATGTGTCTTTGGTATATGATTGAGATACATGTTGGGACAGATAGTTGATGAGTGGCACATACATGAGGTGTATGGTATGGTGATGTTGGTACATCTTGATGAGTCATAGTTTTATATATAGATTATGCATGATTAGTACATATTTGGTACTGTTGAATAATTGGGTTGGTTGCCATTGATGCCAACCCTTGAAGAAAGTCCGATAGCGAATTCTGCTAGCACAAACGTTTGGGTAATGGACCCAAGTTTGTTTGATGTATAATGGTATGAGTTGTGATATATGTGCATGTAAGACTATTCTATATGGATAGTACGTGTCATACCATTTCTAGTGGTATGTGGAACATCACATAACTCCTCACGGTTTGAGAGTTATGGCCTTACGAAGTTGGAGGACTCTCATATGTTGGCTTGAAGCCCCAAAAGGTCAAAGAAGTCAAAGTGCTTGCAAAGAAGAAATTATTTAAATAATAAATTGAAGTGACAAAGTCAAAGAGGATTATTTAGATAATAAAGTGAAGTGACAAAGTCAAAGATGATTATTTGAATAATAAAGTGAAGTGAAAAAGYCAAGAAGGATTATTTAAATAATAAAGTCAAGTGACAAAGTCAAGGAGGATTATTTAAATAATAAAGTGAAGTGACAAAGTCAAGGAGGATTATTTAAATAATAAATTAAATGGAGAAATTTTTAATTATGGAAAGTAGTTAGAAGTGGGTTAGCCCTAAAATAAGGAAATTGGGTTAAGATGGTTAAAAGGTAACCCCTTGAGGAAGCTACATGAAAGTATAAATAAGAGGCAAGACTCTCTCATTTTGAACATACTTGAGCATATGGAATATATATAGGTGACGGAGGTAACAAAAGGATATCTAAGCTTAATTTCAGAGGGAAGGTGAAGTAAATAAGGCCGAAATTCAAGGGAGGATAAATTCCTTTGATTATGCTTTCTAAGGTATGTTATTTGCAGGTCATCTCACCATTTTCCCAATAAATTTTTTTCTAGAATGATTTAGACAATGAAATTGTGAGTTCGTTGAGGAAACATATTCAAGTAGTTTTGATATGAATTTCATCTTGTGGGTCGTTGTAGTTTTGGAGTTACACTCCATGGAAAATAAGGTTTGTGGCTAGTCCTAAAACTAGTCTAAAACAAGTGTTTCAGGTAAAAATGTCATAACTTATTCATAACAGATCCAAATTTGGTAAGACCAAATGTGTTGGTTAGTGTACAGTATTTACTATTCCATGTACAATTTTCAGATCCATATAACAAATATTCTGTGTGAGGCATGCTCTGCAAGTTCACTCTCTAGAATAATCCAAACTTCAACAAGGTATGTCATATTTGCTATAACTCCTTTTCTGAGAGGTTCGAAGTAGTGACACCTAGAGGAATTGCATAAAACACACTGAATAACATTATGTACTATTTTTGTATCTTTACTCATTACAAGTACATAGTTATGACTATTTCAAGTTAGGGTTGTTGGCTAATCCAAAACTAGTCATGTGAGACTAAAGTAAAGTCTGATGAAAATGCTAGCCTCTTGCTGTTAAAGTTAAGGAAGGTTTGTAGGTTGAGGTACAATTTGGTGCATGGTTGATGCACTTGTTTATGGTACAAGTTGATTACAGTTTAAGTTGCAGGTTGATGCATGGTTGATGCATGGTTGATTTTATTGGTACAAGTTGTTTGGTGCAGGTTAATTGGTACATGTTTACAACAGTATATCTCACAGTGATAGTGTGACAGTGGTTCCATAATTCTACTTATATGTCAGGGGGGTGTACGGGGCAAGGACAGGTGGTTTTAGCCACCTTCTGGTTCTATTCGAAGAACATAGGGGGTTGTAGCCTCCTTCTGGTTGTAGCCAGAGAATTGGGGAGTTGGAGCTTCCCTCAGGTTGTAGCTTGAGAAACTAGGGGGTTGGAGCCTCCTTCCAGTTGTAGCTAGAAAACAAAAGAATTTGGTGCTTCCAATGAATGTAATTATTCAATACATATAAGGAAAAGCATTCTGTTGTTTTCTCCTACTTTGGGTTTCCACGTAAAAACACTAGTGTACTATGTATGTGTATGTATATGATTGTTCATTTGTTCATTGTTTATTTACTCTAAAAATATTGGATGATAATGATACATTGATATAAGGCTTGAATTATATGGTTAAAAATGATTAAATTTCTCTATTACT
>JASDQU010102141.1:151794-180961 GCA_032191745.1 Picea mariana
CCCCCCCCCCCTCTCTATAATCTAACAATTGGTATCAGAGAAGGTTCCTTCAGAAATTAGTTTAACCACTGAAAGGTAGATCATGGAGAGAAACAACATGTATAAAAATGGAATACCAAATTTTGATGGACATAAGTATGCATTTTGGAGAATAAGTATGAAGACATATATACATGCATAGGGATTTGAAATTTGGCAATCAATTGTAGATGGATACACAACTCCAAAAATTTCATTGACAAATGACAAAGAAATGAAACTCATTCAGAATAATTCCAAAGCCACAAATGCACTTCTAAATGGTCTTGAAGAATCGATATTCACCAAAGTTGCACCTTGTAAATCTGGTAAAGGGATTTGGGACAAACTTCGAAATATTTATGAAGGAGATTCAAAAGTCAAAGAAGCAAAGATTCAAACTTACATAGGCCAGTTCGAAAAACTAAATATGAAGGAAGATGAGAACATTGCAGCTTACGTTTAACAAGTCGATGAAACAATAAATGCAATCTTCGAATTGGGAGAAGAAATCAAAGAATATGTAATTTTTCAAAAGGTACTAAGATCTCTTCCTATGATATTTGACCCTAAGATATCAGCACTAGAAGGAAGAGACTGTATCATTGGAAATTTGGAAGCATAAATTGTCACATTAAGAATGGATCTTCAAAATACAAATATGTAGAACAACTCAAAAGTTTTGAATGACATTATCAGCAGTCAAAAACCTCATCATGGAAAGTCCGGACTTGGATACAATTAGACAGAAAATGGATCAAGCTCCAAAACAACAAAGCAAGAAACATATCCAAAAATCCATGCACAAATAATCAAAGGGGATAGGAATGTCTACAAAGAAAATTACAGGGACACTCCACCGAGAATATTCAGATTTCAGAATCAACAACCGAAAGAAATAGATAGGACTCGAGAAGAAGAAGGATTCATAATAGTACCTCCTTTCAGAAGATATTCAACTCCCAGGTATCAAACTATCTTTTTTGGTTTATGTTATGCATGTAATAATTTTGGACATAAAACTATGAATTGTAGAGCTAACAACATGAACATAAACAACTTTGAAAGTCATACACAAAACGGTTATCCAAGAAGGCCTAGTGAAACATAGAGAAGAACTTATAACATATTTGAATCTTTGAGGATTGAAGGGGAATGCTACAAATGTAACAACTTTGGACACATGGCCAAATATTGTAGAATGGCAGTCCCTCCTAGAGAACCACAACAAAACCACAACAACTATAGACAGGAAACTTAGAAAAGGACATGGATAAGAAAGAAAAATCAATATAGCAATGAAGAATGAACACTCACTCTAAAATCTAAGAAGAAGGAGTGTGGTTGGTATGTTGACAGTGGTTGTTCAAAACACATGACGGGTGATAGAGACAGGTTTCTTATATTAAGAAATGAAATAGATAGATCAGTCTCCTTTAGAAATGATGATTCAACTAAAATCGTTGGAAAAGGCACAGCAGAATTGCAAACAAGAATACCAAGGAAGAAAATGTTCTACTAGTAGAAGATATGAAACATAATCTTCTAAGTGTGAGTCAAATATGTGACCAAGGTCATAAAGTTACTTTCAATTCACAAAAGTGTGAGATAAGAAAACAAGGTTCATGAAAATTGATTGCAACCGCTGCAAGAACTTCAAGCAACATTTATGTATTAAGTGAAATTGGAAATGAAAAGTGTTGTCTAGGAAAGGAATATGAAAGTTGGTTATGGAATAGAAGAATGGGTCACATACATTTTGATAACCTTTTCAAAGTCAACAAAAGGGAATCAGTTAGAGAAATGTCCCAGATCATGAAACTAACCAACACTTTATGCAAGCATTGTCAACAAGGAAAGCAAACAAAGACCGGGTTTAAATCAAAAGAATATTCAACGACAAGACCACTGGAAATTGTGCATACTGATATAGTTGGACCAACTACAACAAAGGGTTTAAAATGTGAGAAATACTTTATCTTATTAGTTGATGATTATAGAAGAATGACTACAGTTTTCTTTCTCAGGAACAAGTCATAAGATTTTGAAAACTTCAAGGTCTACAAGGAAATGGTTGAAAATGAAATGGATTCAAAAATCAAATGCTTGAGATCTGGTAATGGAGGAGAGTTAACTTCAAATGAATTTATGGACTATTGCAGTAGGCATGGAATAAAAAGGCAATTCTCTATTGTTAGGACACCTCAACAAAATGGAGTTGTTGAAAGAAAGAACATGACAGTACAAGAAATGGCTTAAACAATGCTAATGGATTCCAAATTGACAGATATATTTTGGACATAGGCAATGCATACAACAATTCCCATTCAAAACAAATTAATGCTCAGAAAAAACATTAAGCACTTCAGAGTTTTTGGAAGCAAATTCTACATCAAAAGAGAAGATGGAAGAATGGGAAAGTTTGAATCTCGTGTGGACAAAGGAGTACTTGTTGGTTACTCAATTACAAGGAAAGAATACAAGTGTTACAACCTGAGATTGAACAAATTTGTGGAAAGCATCAACGTAACAATTAATGAAACATGTAGACAAGAATTAAAGCAAGAAGAAAATGAATCAATGGAACAACTTTATGAAGAAGAAGGAGAAGATGAAAAAGAAGTAGAAGGGGAAGATGAAGAGGATTCGACAAAAGAAGAAGAGAAAGTTCATCACGTTCCTCCAAATACACCTAGCAGACGAGTATAGAAGAATCATCCTTCAGATCAGATTATTGGAAACAAAGATGCAGGAATTGAGACTAGAAGAAGAATTTGTTCACCAGAACAAATGCACCTAGCACTCTCATCTACGATTGAACCAACCTATTTTGAAGAGGCCAGCAAGGATAAATTTTGGAATAAGACCATGGATGAATAATTGGATCAAATAGAGAAAAATGGCACTTAGGAATTGGTTCCAAGAACAAAGGATATGAATGTGATCGACACAAAGTGGGTATGCAGGAATAAATTGAATGAAGATGGACAAGTTACAAGGAACAAATCTAGATTGGTGTGTAAAGGATATGCACAGGTTGAAGGAATCAAATTTGAAGAGACATTTTCCCCAGTTTCCAGAATGGAAGCAATCTGATTGCTTTTAGCTTATGCATGCTCCAAAAATATTAAAGTGTATCAGATGGATGTAAAATCATCTTTTCTGAATGGGAAACTTGAAGAAGAAGTCTACATTGAAGAACTAGAAGGTATTTAGTTGTCAGAGAATGAAGATTATGTGTGTAAATTAAAGAAGGCCTTGCATGGTCTAAAACAGGCTCCTAGAACATGGTACTTTAGAATGGATAAATATCTACAACAGGAAGGGTTCAGAAAGGGAAGTGTAGACAACAACCTCTACATCAAGGTAACTCAAGATAGTATTTTATTAATTGAAGTTTTTGTTGATGATATTATTTTTGGAAGTACTGATGACAACTTAAGCTATAAATTTGCAAAGGACATGCATAATGAATTTGAAATGTCATTACTTGGATAACTATCCTTCTTTCTAGATCTTCAGATATGTCAAAGAAACCAAGAAATTTTTATTTCTCAAACCAATTATATTAGAGAAATTCTAAAGAGGTTCAGAATGGAATATTGCAAACCAGTTATCACTCCCATGCAAACCAGTTGCAAGTTGAGCAAAGATGATGATTCAAATTCTACAGATCAGAGGAAATACAACTCAATGGTTGGTATCCTACTATATGTGACATCATCCAGACCAGATGTAATGCAAGAAGTTGGACAGGTGGCACGATTTCAAGAAGCACCAAAGGAATCACATGTATTAGCAGTGAAGAGGATTTTCAGATATCTCAAAGGAACAAAAGAGTTTGTATTATGGTATCCAAAAGGAAATGATCTATCACTTATTGCCTACACAAATGTAGATTGGGCAGGTTGCATTAATGACCGACAAAGAACCAATGGAGCAGTGTTATACTTGGTTGAGTGTTTCGTATCATGGCTAAAACACATATTTCATTAAATTTGGAAATATTCAGTGGATCTAGAATTTTAGAACTTTATCTAGATTGAGTTTTTTTTAAAAAGGAATTAGAAAATCATTTAATCCATTACTTTGAATGTATATATTCACCATTTTTTTTATAAAGGTATCATTATAATGTATTCCCATTATTATTATTTATATTTTTCTATTGAAAGTTAAATGGATCTGGATCACAATAGTGGATCTTGATTTAGCTACATCTTAACTTGTGTGTTAAGTAAAAGAATGGATCTAAATAAAAAACAATAGATCTAGAATTTTGAACTAAATTGGCAAGATTGTTTTTTTTCAAATTGTGGAATTAATAAACTGCTTGGTTCACTACTTTTTGTATGTATTCACCATTGTTTTGATCAATTTATCATGATAAACTATATAAAATCAAATTTACATAAACTTGCAGAAGCAAATCTAATTCTTAGACTTGGATTCCTTACATTATTTCTATTACTATTATTTATAACTTGTATTAAAAGCTAAGTTGTTTAGTATTATTTAATGACATTAATAATATTGTCTCTTACTATTATTAACCAATTTAATTATAATTTAATATACTAACTAATGTTGAGTTAGTATACTAGCAGAAGGTTGGCACAATTTTTAAGTGACCTATATAGAAGCTATTTGATGACATAATACCAATGTCTTTCTTACTATTATGACAATTTTAATTCTAGACATAGTAAATAATATTGTCTATATTGAGTACAATATTTTATTATATTAGTAGGTTGACAATATTTTATAGTCGACAAAAGAAAATATTATATGTGAGTTACTACGTATTAAGTTTATTGTTTTAACAATCAAAATCAATTATAAAGTAGAATAACAACATAATTTTTTTTATTATTATTATGTATATTTTCTATTAAAAGCTAAGTTCATAAAGGATTACATTATGAATAATAGATTTGTAAGAAATTTTTCACCATAAATTTATTTAATGTCATTATAATCAAAGTCTATTACCATTATTAACCTAGATTTTAGTTATAAATTGATATTATAGTAACAATCTCAACATTGAGGTACTATAGTATGTCATGGAGATTGACACCATTTTCAAGTGACCTATAAAGCTCTTTAATGACATAATATTAAAGTGTTCATTACTATAGCATTTTTATTTATTGTCATAGTAACTAATATTTTTTGTATGGAGTAATATATTTTATTTTAGTGAGTTGGTGTCATTTTAAAGTCCAAAAGAAAAAATATTTCATTATTAAGTCTAGGTTTACTCTTGAATTGATCAAAATATTAAAAATTTAGAGACAAAATTTATTTCTACTATTATTTGTATTTTTGTATTAAAAATATAGTCGACAAAAGAAAATATTATATGTGAGTTACTATGTATTAAGTTTATTGTTTTAACAATCAAAATCAATTATAAATTATGTAGGAACCAGAAATTAATTAAGCCTAAAAAAATTCATAATGTTTAAACAATCAGATTATTCAGCAAGCAATAAGCAATTTCATTCAGCATATAAGCAGCAGAAATTTGAATTTATGAACAACAATCTATAAATTACATAACAATCACATAGCCAAGCAAATTCACAAATAAAAATACCTCTGCCTGATGTTAAATTCCCGCTTATTTGGTTGTCCTCCCTGCTTCTTTTTCCACTCTCTGCCTAATGCTCTAACCAAACCCTGCCCAAAACAGACTAACCACCCAGCCAGCTAGGAGCAGCCTATCCAGCTCCCTAGCTCCAGGATTCCATGAGGATTCCTGGCCCCCGAGCCCAAAACTCCCAGCAACCAGGTGCACTCCTGCAACTGTTTAAGTGTAAGTGTATCATTTAATAGTTTCATTATGAATAGAAAATAAAAGTGTAGGCCTCAGGTAATCCTGGTTGTCTAAGTCAAAAGGTGGTGTTACATACACCCAACCTTCGAGAAACATATTCTTGAGGTGGACAAAAAAGTGAGGGATAGTCTCATCGTAATGTCTCGGCATCTTCCCAAGTAGCAGATCCTAGACTATACTTGTCCCATTGGACCTTAACTTGGTCTACCAGACGGTTCCTGAGCTATCGGACTCTATGGTCCAATATGTGTAACGGTTCTACCGTGAGAGTTCCCACATCCGATACCTGCAATTCCTTCCAATTTAGTTTATGTGATTCATCAACAACATAATGACGCAAAACAGATACATGAAAAACATTATGAGTTTTATGCAAGTGGGGTGGCAGTACGAGACGATAGGCAACGGGTATAATTTTCTCTTGGATTCTGAATGGTCCTATAAATCGAGGTGACAACTTTGTCCCCTTCCCGAACCGTATGGTACTCTTATTAGGCCTAATACGAATGAAAACCTGGTCTCCCACTTCATAACTTCGGTCAGTCCTGTGTGCATCCACATAACTTTTCTTCCTATCCTGTGCTTCCTTTAGTCTCTGCCTAATCTAAATCACCTGTTCCTCCATCTCTTGAATCAATTCTAGCCCAACTGTTACTCAGTCTTATAATCTATCCCAACTCAATGGCGTTCTGCATGGCCTTCCATACAGAGCTTCATAGGGTGGCATTCCGATGGAGCTATGAAAATTGTTATTGTAGGAAAACTCTACCAAAGGTAGGTACTTCTCCCACTGGTTTGATTATCCATGACATACATCCTAAGCATGTCTTCCATGACTTGATTTACCCTGTCGGTTTGCCCATCTGTTTCAGGATGATAAGTTGTGCTTAAGTTTAACTGAGTCCCCAATGTTGACTGCAAACTTGTCCAAAACCTAGAAGTGAATATGGAGTCCATATCTGAAATGATCTTCTTATGTATCTCGTGCAAATGGATAACCTCGATTACAAATACACGTGCCACATCAGTGACATCATAAGTGTCTCTAACCAGAATAAAATGAGAACTCTTTGTTAACTTATCCACTATCACAAGAATGGCATTGTGTATATAAGATGTGAGTGGCAACCCCACAACAAAATCCATAGAGATGACTTCCCACTTGGACATAGGAACATCATGTGGTTGTAGTAGGCATGTCAGGTGATGGTGGTCGGCTTTCACTTGTTGACGCTCTAGGCACTTGGTGACGAAATGGACTACATCACGCTTCATGCCTACCCAGAAGAAAATTTTCCTCATGTATGCGTACATCTTTTTCACACCTGGATGTGCACAATAAAGTATTTTATGGGCTTCCTTCAGTATGATGCTTCGAATATCCCCATCGTCAGGAATGTACATCCTTCCCCGATATATCAATAGTATGTCTGCTTCCAGACTATATCCTTCATACTTTGGATCTAATTGCCTCCCACTCTGGAGGTTTGAAGTAACCTTTAAATACCAATTGTCTCCTTGGAGTTGCATCAACACATGTTCCTTTAGATTGAACTTTAAGGGTACCAAGGAGAAGACACATGACCTCCTACTCAAGGCATCTGCGACCACATTTTCCTTTCCCTTGATGTATGAAATACCAAAATCGTACTCACTCATAAACTCACTCCATCGCCTTTGTCTAAAATTCAAATTCCTTTGAGTGAAGAGATGTTTTAAACTTTGATGGTCCGTTTTGAGCTCAAAGTTTTTCCCCACAAGATAGTGCCTCCAAAGTTTCAGATCTATCATTACAGCTACCAACTCTAAATCATGAGTGGCGTAAATCTCTTCGTGTTTCTTCAACTTCCTTGACGCATAAGCTATCACTCCTCCATCCTGTATTAGCATGGCCCCCAACTCTTGCTTCGAGGCATCCATGCAAACTGTGAAGTCCTTTTCCATATCCGGAACTTGTAGAATTTGCACACTAGTTAGTAACCTCTTAAGCTCAATGAATGCACTATCACATTCTTCTGTCCATTCATACTGACCCCCTTGCACTGCAAAGTGGTGATGGGTTTTGCTATTTTTGAGAATCCTTCCACAAATCTCCTATAATACCCTGCTAGCCCCATGAATCTTCTCACCTCATGGGTATTTTTTGGCATTGGCCACTCCATAATGGCCTTTACCTTTTCTAGGTCCACAGATATTGCTTCACCGGAAATGATATGACCTAAATAGTGGATCTCTTTCTGAAGGAAGGAACACTTCGACAACTTCCCATACAATTTGTTTTCTCTAAGGCAGGACAACACCACTTGTAAGTGTTCCTCATGTTCTCTTTCATTTTTGGAATAGATGAGGATGTCATCTAGAAAGACTTGTACAAAACGGTCTAAGTAATTCTAGAATACGTCGTTCATGAGGCTCATGAATATTATTGGTGCATTGGTCAATCCGAAAGGTACTACGACAAACTCGTAATGCCCAAACTGAGTTTGAAAGGTAGTTTTTGGGATATCACCTTCCTTAATCCTTAACTGATGATACCCTAATCGCAAATCGATCTTTGAGAATATCGTTGCTCCTTTCATTTGATCGAAGAGGTCATCTATTCGCTGCATCGGGTACCTATTTTTCACTGTAGCATGGTTCAAGTCCCTGTAATCTATACATAGTCATAATGATCCATCCTTCTTCTTTACAAAAATTATTGGTGCACCTGTTGGCATCCAATTCACATTTTTATACTGTCCTTATAAGATGCCTACACTAGTGTTTTGCAAACCTTGATTTTCGTCGCAATATTTGGAATAAAACGACACTATTTTTGCGCTATTTGCACACCTTCCTTTGTTCTCGTTTTCATGACTACAAGCGTGAAAACTTTGATTTCGAAGTCATATTAAAAACATCACTGGATTGTTATGATCACTCTTGTCTATATGTTCACTGCGCTTCCAATTTAATTATGGTTATACAATTGGCAAGACCCCAAGACTCTTTACTCATTTGGCATTTTTGTTGATATGATTTCAATTTTTATGAGGCTGTGATGATTTCTTAAGGATTTTGATTCAATAGTTGATTTATTGGTGGTTTGATGTACTTTGATCAAATTCGTTGGCACATTGGTTTCATGAAAACTCATTGACGTTGTGGTTATACCCTTGGTGTGATCATTTCATACAACACRTATTTCATATGATCGAACCCTTGGTGATTGATTTCGAATCATTATTTTGGTTTTAAAACTATGCTAAAACTATTTCTCGCGCAAATGTTTGGTCGACTTACTATAGATTCCATTAATTGTTTGAATGGCATGGTTTTTTAACATATGCAATAGTGATTTGAATCGCTATGTGCACCGTCGGTTGTACTGTGGGAAATGACTGTTTTGCATGGGCTGAGCTAGCTCCACCACCTTCGCACATTCTGTCATTAATGCTTTCCCCCTATCCCGAGTCACCTCTGCTAGTTTTTGGGCGAGCCTGTGAGTTATCAACCCTGCGTATACTCTATTCAAACCCTTACCTGTGCACCCTGCTCACCGTGTGCTCCCGTCTATGGCGCCTGTGGTGTGCATAGATCCAAATGGTAGCCAAACTCTGTTGCTATTCGATAATGCCTGTAATGATTTAGAAAACAGTGGTTGGCTGGTTTTTATACAAAGGTTCGAGGGTTTCAACCTTTCGGTTGCCCAACAATTCGCCCTCACCTTTGACGGGTGCAGGGCTAAAGATGGTGACATACAGCTCGAGCTCAATGAGGGATTCATAAGCTCTGCTACAAGACTAGCAGCTACAGGCCAAAGATGTTTTAAAAACTCCAAAGTCGATGAGGTGTTGTGGCCATTACTATTCACATCAAGAAAGATTGTTTCCTGTGATAAAGGTATGCCTATTTCTACCCTCAAACCCAGGTGGCATGATCTTTTGGTAATTGTTAAACAATTTGTGACCTGTGAAGGTCGGTATGGCTTGGTATTTCTGTATCACCTCCGGTTATTGATGAACTTCATGGGCTATCCTTTGAACATGCCAAATTACTTCTTGCGTAGTCTTTACAAGATGTCTAAGAGATTCAAGTGCGAGAAGGCTGATAGCAGCCTTTTTCATCACGGCTTGATTAGACTCATTATCGTCCACCATTTAAACCTTAGTGGCGATAATTGGCAAGCCTTTCTATCTAGAAATGGCTTTGCTAATCCATAGTCTGTTCAAATTGACAAGGCTGTGGTCAGTGAGACTTTGGCTGGACCTGTCGTGCCACTTCATATCCTTCTACCCCCTGTTAAACCCTTGGATTGCCCTGACATAGATCTACCCGATGCCATAGCCAACCCATGTACTAAATACAAGACCGAGGTCATTAAGAAGCCTGTGAGTAAGAAAGGCAGAGGTGACAATGATGTCAACAGAAGGGGGAAGAAAAATGCTCGATTGATATCAAGACTTGCCTGGAACAAGCCTAAATAGAACATCGACCAAAAGCCCATAGTGCTGAGTGAGGAATCAGATTCTGATATTGAGCGTTTCATAGCTGAGGAGTACCCCTATTCCTATGGCCTATGCTCTAAGAAACCCTATGACTATGTCTCTAACTTACCCCCTTGCCTCAAAAACGACCCAAATTAACCGGGAATCAAGCTACACAAGGAAACCCCTGGTAATCTGAACAAACCCTCGCATGTGATGCCAAAGCCCGAGAAACCATCATGCATCCAATGTAGTGTGTGGCTAGAGCGTTATTACACCGACGTTCCCTTGCTGCAATCAAAGATCAAATCGTTAGAGGAGAAAGTTAGAGTGATGTCAAAAGAAAGAGACAGGCTTCAAGTCAACGACAAGAAACAAAAAACCACCGGTTCAATTGTTTTCAGAAAGGTCGAGGCCGCAACGGCCTTCGTCAATTCCAAGTTATCATGATCAAAGCCTTTTCTTATTGTTCAGGTATGAATTTCAATGTTAGTTTTTCTTTGTAAGTTTGCTTGAATTAATTTAACTGATTGGAGTTGTTTTCAATTAGCTCTTTTCATTTTAATAGAGTCAAAATGGTTCTGTTATACTCGGATCACTAAAAACGATTTCGTGTGAATCATGTACAGTAGATTCGTTTTTCTAAAATATAGATATGATTTGGTTATGTGATTTTATTGTGCTCAGATTAGTATAGGTGATTGGGTTGTTTGTGATTCGGTTTGACTTGCTTTGAAACAAATACTGTACACTTGAATTAGGATAATCGTTTGGGTTTGATTTCGATTAGTTTTGTTTGTTTCTAATATATTCAATACAATCCTGTTGACTTCGATTTACTAGGAATGATTATGTTTTGTATTGAATCAATATTTTCGTTTTGGATTGCATTCGATCTGTATAAAATATTGGTTTGCTAAAATCTCGTGGCAGTTGATAGGATTTTGCATAACGATGGTGTCGGCTTCAAACTGTTTCGATTCGTTCCTGTTTGATTTGATTTGCAAACGATTGTTGTGTGCCTTGAGTTAGCATGATTACTTGTATGAGTTGGATTGGTACCGAAGATAGATTTGATACTACTCTGTTAGTTTTGATTTTCAAAAATGATTATGTCAAGCTCGGATTGACATATTTTGTCTCTATTGAATTCGTATGAAAGACTTGGCTAAATCGATTATAGTCTGTTTTGAAATTAGTTTAAGAGATGATTTCATTGATTCCCCAACTATCAATCGATTTTGTCTGCTCCTAGTTGGCAATTACAAACGTTTGACAAATCCCACATATCCTATCATCATTTGATTAATTCAATTACGATTTCATTTGTTTCAATTTGCATACAAGTTTTGATTTGTTGTGGTATGAATGATTCGCTCCGTTTGGAATTAGTTTTGGTTTAATAAGTCAAATATAATTCTGTTAAGTTTTGGATTGATTTTAAAACTATTCTGTGCTCAAATTAGACCAGCTACAGAATCGCAAGATTTTGTAGCTAGTCTTAAAAATTAGATTTTTGTCAATTTTAACAATAAAACACTATCTAACTTTTGTATTCTTGTCTACTTTCAGGTACCCATGAATTTCATTCACAAATTGGACAGGATGCAACAATTTAGATATAGTTTTCAGTTGTTAGTCATAGAAAAAAATAGGGACTTGGGAGATTATCCCTAGATTTGTTTTGTAAACTGTTTTGATAATTCCCACAGGGATGTTTTACCCTGTGGGAAGTCTTTAAATACTTGTCATTTTTTGTAAAAAACGATCATCATCACTGTTGTGAGAACCAGACTATGGATTTATGATATAGACTGGGATGAAATTTGATGTCTTGTAACAGCTTTCGCTTTCAATATATCAAACTTTTGTTCCAAGTTTTCTTCATATCAGTTTGCAGTCAATTATTGACTACTTTAGCTATCATGATTCATTGCATATTGATGTGATTTGATTTATATGTTGTCCATATCTTATCTCTATTATTTAAAAATATAGCAATTATTCTATTTCAGTTTAATGAATTACAGGTTTACCTTTTTTCGTTAAATGAATCATTTTGCACAAATTGTTGCACACAGATTTATCTAATTGTGATGGTTTGTAAATCATAAAATTGTTGTTTTTTTTATGTCTTGTTTGTCCTATCATTTATACTTGAAGATCATAGCTACTTTTCATTTACGAGAAGTCTGTGGAGAATCTGGTGTGGGTTTCCTCCCTCCAAGCAGCTAAAACAACTATTGCATACAGGACAAACCTGAAGCGTTACTTCAGGTACGTTTGTTATTTGTTGTTTGATAGTTAATTTGTTAGTATAATATAAGTAGTTTAGATAGATATATGTATAGTTTAGATTCTTAGTTAGAACTATTATTTTAGTTGCTTAGCTTAGATAGTTTTTTTCAGTTTTTTTCTTTCTCATAAAATCATAAAAATCAAAAAAATAGTTTTGTTGTCTTAAGACAGTTTACAAATGATTTTTGCAGGTTTTCATTTAAATCTGTAATTTGTAAATATTGTACATTTATGATTAAGATTTAATTATGTTGATAGTTGAATGTTAAATTTCATAGAGTTATTATAGGATTAGATAGTAAATTGTATATATTAATAGTTCAGATTTGTTTATTAGTTTGTTTAGATTAGTTCATTTATAGTAGTTTTCTTTTGTTTTTCTAGGACTTAGATCAGCCAACGGAGCCGCTAAACCCGTCAGGGTGGGTCATCCCAAACGGTTTGGGTTATTTAGACAACCCCAGACCGGATCCACTCTTCCAGTTGGCGAGCGTTCATTTTCGCCTGTCAACAAATGGCGCTAGAAGGAGGGCCTAAAATTTATTAATGGCAAGAGGCGATTGTAATACTCCTCCACCACCTAATCGCTCACCTATAGTGACAAGAAGTCATTCGAACTATAAAATTCCCCCTCAAACAGCAACCACATCAAATGACGATCCACAGATCACAGTTGAGCCAGCAACCCCAAATCCTACAGGTGGTGACATACAAGAGATTGTCCGCCAATCTCTCATAAGAACACATAGTGCCTTAGCCTATTTGAGGCAACAAAATCAACCTTTGGACCAACCTTTAGATTTCTCTGATATCATAGAACAACTTGCAGGCAGTAACCTCACTGTAAACCCTACAGATCCAATCCTCACTCCTGCTGTAGGAGGATCTGGAATACCACCCTCACCACCTCCATCATCTCCTTATTCTTCTTGAGAAGAATCTTCTGATGAAGGCAATTCCCCTTCGCAGCCTTCCACACCGACTACACCAATGGACAACCAGAGCAATCCTGCCAGACCTTGGCTCGACCAGGATGTGGTAGCCGTACCTGGCGATCAACATCCCTTATCCAAACATCCAGAGAAGTGGGTTCCCAAGTTTGACCCTGACTCTAAATAGATCGCAGAACATCACATTAAAAAATTTATGTTAGCCATAAGACTCCGCAATGTCGAGCATGAAGACGTAGTCTGTAGGTTGTTCCCCTATACTTTCAAGGGCAATGCATCTACATGGTATTTTGCCCAACAACCGCATACCATTGCGTCTTGGGAGAAATTCAAAGCATGCTTTCTGGAGCTTTCTAACTTAAGAATGAACCCAAAAGAGAAAGTTAAAGACTTTAATCAAATATTCTTAACACTTAAGAACCGAATCCCAACAGATTCCATGCCTGTCGAGAATCTTATCATAGCCTACTATACTAAAGCCTTGCATCAAAGTATAGCCATCTGGGTTAAACGATCTAAGAAATCCACGTTGTTAGAGGCCTTCGAGGAGGCCAGACAGATTGAAAAAGACATACTTAGTCTAAAAGACACTACTAGCAATGAAACAGAAACTAGTTCATCTTCCAAAAAGAAGATCGAAATCCTCCCTAGAGCTACTCAAAGTAAAGCACAACCTGAAAGCTCTGATTTAGAAAACTTAACTAAATTCGTTCAAAAACTGTCAAATCAAGTTATAGATTTAAAAAAGACGGTCGAAGAAGCTTCCTCGAGCAAAGGGCCTTACAAACCCCCGTTCAGGAAACCTTTTCCCACCAACCGACCTAATCCAAATACCGAGGGTCTTAATCTAGAAAGTCTACAATACGCCCTTCAAACAATTCTAGAAGCCCAGGATAACTTGATGCCTCCTGAGATTCCTAAGGAGGTAGTTGAACAAGAGACAGTTCAAGAAGAAGAATCTTCTCCAAACATTTTTGGACACTTCTCGGATAGCATCTTTCAAGCTAACTTCGAGACAGTACATCCCTATAATACTAGGAGTAAGACAGCAAACAAACCTTCTTCCGAAAACACTACGACTTTGCCTCCAAAGCAATCTAAACCAGCTGAGACTAAACAGAGTCATGCAAACCCTAACTTAGATTATGATTTAGTTGAAGATCTTAAAAAGTTAAGGGCTAACATTTATGTTTATGAGTTATTAAAATTTCCATTTCTGCTACAAAAGATGTTACAGAATATCGCAAAGAATGGAAAAAATGGTAACGCAAACAAGGTTGTTCAGAACAAAGTTCCTCAGAAGACTTCCACTAAGAATAATCCTAATCCTCATGATAAAGGAAGCCTTCCTATAAGTAATGTAAATAATGTAAATAATGTAGATAAAGCAGCTTTAGAAATTGCGAGTAAAAAACGACAAACTACCACCCTTAGTACTCGCAGAAATGCACCTCCATTTTTGTTAACTTTCGAAATCCTTAATAGAAATGTGCACAATTGTATGGTGGACTCAGGAGAATCATCCAATGTGATGCCATGGTCTGTGTGTCAGAAGATTAACGCTGAAGTTGAACCCTCCACCTTAAAAATCATCCAACTTGATCGAACCAGTGTTAAAGTTGTAGGCGAATTAAGGAATGTGCTTATAAAATTATCGTCTAACCCCAAAGTTCATCAAGTTATTGATATTATTGTTGTGGATATTCCAGAAGTGTACGGTCTGTTTTTAAGTAGGGACTGGTCGGAGAAGCTACACGGCTATTTCGCGACATATTGGTCTCACCTGTGGCTCCTAGAGAACGACAAGCTCAACAAAATCAAGGTAAATTGTGAACGCTACCTTAAGTTCATGGTCATAGATCTGAACGATCCAAATGAGCCATTTACACCTTCTGCCGATTCACCCGAAATACAAGGGATGGATACCTTCTTTGGCAATTTCATGGTCGAGGCTTTAGCTATCACCAACCCAGAACAACAGTCTGAGATTGTAGCATACATGCAGCCAGCAGCTTCTACACAATGGTCTCATGCACCCGATAAAAATCAAATTTGGTCTCTTTATTTTGACGGGTCAAAGTCCAAAGAAGGAGCTGGTGCAGGCTGTGTTATTATCGATCTGGCAGGTAACAAAACCCTGATTTCATGTAGGTTAGAATTTGAATGTACTAATAACACAGTAGAATATGAGGCATTACTGCAGGGTCTCAGAAAATCTTTAGATATGAAAATTCAAAACTTGATTGTCTTTGGCGACTCCGAAATTGTGGTTAGACAGATAAGAGATTCTATCCATTGTCTGTCTCCGCATCTTAAAAGCTACCAATCCGAGGTATGGAATTTAATGAATAAGTTTTCTGATTTCAATATAAATTCTATTCCTAGATTGAATAATTCTGAAGCAGATCTATTAGCTAACGTAGCTTCTAAACTCTTTCCTGCAGAAGGCTTGTCCCCAGATGCATTCTCCATCGAACTGTTGTTCAGGCCATCTGCTCCCGACAATATCATGAAATGGAGAGTCTTTGACGACGATCAGTAGATTATTAGCTTCCTGCATATGGAAGAAACTTTTCAAGGCACAGTGATAGATGAATGCACTCACGACGACAATTTGTGCAATTTCACGGTAATACCAGATCCGAGAACTCCTCAATCTTCATCGGACATGGTAAATTTAATCCCTATATCTGTAGTTAGATTAGAGAAATTTTATGATCTTCAAGATAAATTTAAAAAATCGATCAACAGTAAAACCAATAGTTCCTCATTATCATATGAAAAAGTAAACTTAGGAACTAGTGACAATCCGCAGTGCAATAATTTGGGGGTAGGATGTTCTGAAAAAGAAAAAAGCTGCATTTATTAAATTTTTTAAAGAATTTAAAGATGTCTTTGCATGGACATATGATGACCTTAAAACTTTCGACCCTAACATCATACAACACGTCATTCCTATGAAACCCCAAACCTTACCCTTTCAACAAAAATTAAGAAAAATTTACCCTAAGCTCGAACCGACCATCAAAAAAGAATTAAATAAGCTCCTAAATGCTAAGATAATTTTCCCTATTAGGCACACTCAATGGGTTTCTAACCATGTCCCTGTCTGGAAGAAAAGTGGGGAAATCTGACTATGCGTTGATTTCCAAAACCTTAATAGAGCGTCTGATAAAGACAACTACCCTGTCCCACCCATGGAACAGATCCTTCAACAGGTATTTGGTTCTGAGAGGCTATCCTTACTGGATGGTTTCTCGGGGTACAACCAAGTCCTGATGTCTCCTCCATACCAACTTAAAACTACCTTCCACACTCCATGGGGCACCTACGCTTATCAAAAAATTCCCTTTGGATTGATTAATGCTGGTGCCACTTTCCAGAGAGCGATGGACATTGCTTTTCAAGGCTTAATCAATCAGTATGTCGTAGTTTACTTAGATGATGTTACTGTATTTTCTAAAAACAAAACCGATCATCTAGCTCATTTACGAGCTGTTCTACAGCGATGTCATAAATACGACATTTCCTTGAATCCTAAAAAATCCATCTTTGCAGTAGAACAGGGTAAACTCTTAGGATTTATTATGTTGAGAAAAGGGATGATTATCGACCCTGAAAGGACTCAATTCATCTTGAAACTTCCCCCTCCTACATCCAAAAAGTCTATGCAGTCTTTCTTAGGCCAGATAAACTTTGTTAGGAGATTCGTCCCCAATTTCTCCGAAATGGTCAGGCCTTTGCAGAACCTAATTAAGAAAGACGCCCAATATCATTGGGGACCCTTAGAAAATCAAGCTTTTAATGCAATAAAAAGGGCCATAATAGACGCTCCTTCTCTCATGAGCCCCGACTTTTCGCAAGACTTTACACTTTACACTTTTGCTTCTAACCGTTCCTACGCCACCATCCTAACTCAAAAGAACGCAGAAAACAATGAAGTACCCATTGCCTTTATGAGCTCTGCTTTCAAAGGCGCAGAACTTAATTACCCAGTGGTAGATTAGCAAGCCTACGCTATGTTCAAAGCAGTCAAGCACTTCCGGTCTTATCTTTTGAAATCTAGGATGAAAGTTATTGTCCCTTATCCAGCCATCAGGAACTTGTTAGTGCAGAAAGAACCTGTTAGTGCATCAGGGCGGTTACAAAAACTAGCCTTTCCTTTGCAGCCTGTTTCAGTAGACTCGCCTTTTCAGCAGTGGGGCCTTGATATCATAGGTCCAATCAACCTGCCATCCTCACAGCAGCATAAGTTTATCATAACAGCCACAGATTACTTTACTCGGTGGTGTGAAGCTGTCGCATTAAGGACTGTGAATACCAGTCAGGTAATTGCCTTTCTAAATTCGAATATTATTACTCATTTTGGTATCCCTGACTATTTAGTATTTGACAACGCTTCTTATTTTTTGTCTCTTGAGATGAGCGATTTCACTTTAGAAAAAGGAATTAAATTGAAGTATTTTGCTAGCTATTACCCCCAGGGCAATGGATTGGCAGAGTCAACAAATAAGAATCTGATTAAAATTATCAAGAGAACGGTGGCTGAAAATCACAAAAACTGGCACAACGCACTATTAAACGCGATTTGGGCTGATAGGGTAACACCAAAAACTTCTATAGGTAACTCTCCCTTCTTTCTCATTTATGGCAGAGAAGCAATTCTGCCACCACACATTCTTCTTCCTTCACTACAGTTATCGCAGAAAATTCAAGAAGAAGACTGTCCCCCTTTGGAAAACCAAATTAATGCCTTAATGAAACTAGAAGAGGTAAGAGCCCAATCTAAACGTAAATTAGATCAGCATCAACTAGTAGTCAAAAGCTGGTTCGATTCTAACTCTGCCTCTGATAGGAACTTCGAAGTAGGTGACCTCGTTTTGAAATGGGACAAACCGCATGAGGGAAAGGGAGAGCACATGAAATTTCAAAACTTATGGCTTGGACCATTTTTAATTGCTGAGAAGTTGGGTCCCAGTTCTTTCTGATTGCAGAATCTAGAGGGGCAGCCTGACACCTATCCGGTGAATGGCCAAGCTCTGAAAAGATATTTTGCTTGATGACAACTTTTGTATACTATGTACATATTTTTCTTTTGTTTGCTTTTTCTTTGTTGTTTTGGTTTTGATTTCTCCTTTGCGCTTATCAGTTTTTGTTTTTGGAAATACACATACCTGCGTACTGAGCTATTTGGACAAAGAAAACAGAAAATTCCTTCACTGAAATGACTGCTGAAAAATTGTATAAACATCAATTGTATACTCCTGAAATTTACATCTATGTTGGAAAAGTTTGTTGTTTGAAAGAATTTAATTGATTTCGATCTGTGAGTAAAGCTTGTCATGATCATCTATTATCTTTTTACGCTATCCCTGTTCCTTAAAAGAACAACTCAGAAGATGTCTCCCTACCTTAGAAAGTTGGTTCTGTGAATAAACCTCTCTGGATCTTAATGAAGGATAGTTCTACAAAAACTCTGCTGAGGTCTGTAAAAAAATATGTTAAAATATCATAATTTTCAGTGTCACCCCGCTCGACTATATATCTTTAAAAAACTAAATAAGTCAATAAAAGAGCTGTGGGAAGTGCTTGTAAACCCACCGGGATGCTGAACAGGTCTGCTGGCAGTGGGTAAATGCATGCATGACGCCAAGACAACTTCGTCGGGGTACTGAACAGGCCTGCTGGCAGCGAAGCAATGTCGGGTATATGAAAATTCATAAATATGAAACCTCTTGACCTTTAAATGTCCTTTATTCTGATATGGAACTTCTTGGCAGGATACAGATGTCAGAGTGGGTTAAATGGCAACCCTGTCGAGGCTATGGACGCCTGCTGGCAGTAGTGGCTCTGTCAACAGTATTGGAGATTTTATCTTTAATATCGTGGCTCGGTTGTCTTAAGACTATTATCAGTTTTCATCCTTTAAACACTGCTGGAACATTTGGTTAATGATGTTTTTTACACGATTTTCTGGTTGTTATTTTTGAGTTAGATTTTTTCTCATTATCATAATCTGAATTTGTTCTTTTGGCAGAGATAACTGCTTCTACCAGTGTGTCGCCATTGTTGGCAGCCAATTCACATTTTTATACTATCCTTATAATCTGCCTACACCATTGTTTTGCAAACCTTGATTTTCGTCGCAATATTTGGAATAAAACGACACTATTTTTGCACTATTTGCACACCTGCCTTTGTTCTCATTTTCACGACTGCAAGCATGAAAACTTTGATTTCGAAGTCATATTAAAAACGTCACTGGTTTGTTATGATCACTCTTGTCTATATGTTCACTGCGCTTCCAATTTAATTATGGTTATACAATTGGCAAGACCCCAAGATTCTTTACTCATTTGGCATTTTTGTTGATATGATTTCAATTTTTATGAGGTTGTGATGATTTCTTAAGGATTGTGATTCAATAGTTGATTTATTGGTGGTTTGATGTACTTTGATCAAATTCGTTGGCACATTGGTTTCATGAAAACTCATTGACGTTGTGGTTATACCCTTGGTGTGATAATTTCATACAACACATATTTCATATGATCGAACCCTTGGTGATTGATTTCGAATCATTATTTTGGTTTTAAAACTATGCTAAAACTATTGCTCGCGCAAATGTTTGGTCGACTTACTATAGATTCCATTAATTGTTTGAATGGCATGGTTTTTTAACATATGCAATAGTGATTTGAATCGCTATGTGCGTCGTCGGTTGTACTGTGGGAAATGACTGTTTTGCATGGGCTGAGCTAGTTCCACCACCTTCGCACATTCTGTCATTAATACTTTCCCCCTATCCCGGGTCACCTCTGCTAGTTTTCGGGCGAGCCTGTGAGTTATCAACCCTTCGTATACTCTGTTCAAACCCTTACCCATGCACCCTGCTCACCGTGTGCTCCCGTCTATGGCGCCTGTGGTGCGCATAGAGCCAAATGGTAGCCAAACTCTGTTGCTATTCGATAATGCCCATAAGGATTTAGAAAACAGTGGTTGGCTGGTGTTTATACAAAGGTTCGAGGGTTTCAACCTTTCGATTGTCCAACAATTCGCCCTCACCTTTGACGGGTGCAGGGCTAAAGTTGGTGACATACAGCTCGAGCTCAATGAGGGATTCATAATCTCTGCTACAGGACTAGCAGCTACAAGCCAAAGATGGTTTAAAAACTCCAAATTTGATGAGGTGTCATGGCCATTACAATTCACATCAAGAAATATTGTTTCCTATGATAAAGGTATGCCTATTTCTACCCTCAAACCCAGGTGGCACGATCTTTTGGTAATTGATAAACAATTTGTGACCTATGAAGGTCGGTATGGCTTGGTATTTCTATATCACCTCCGGTTATTGATGAACTTCATGGGCTATCCTTTGAACATGCCACATTACTTCTTGCGTAGTCTTTACAAGATGTCTAAGAGATTCAAGTGCGAGAAGGTTGATAGCAGCCTTTTTCATCACAGCTTGATTAGACTCATTATCGTCCACCATTTAAACCTTAGCGGCGATAATTGGCAAGCCTTTCTATCTAGAAATGGCTTTGCTAATCCAGAGTCTGTTCAAATTGACAAGGCTGTGGTCAGTGAGACTTTGGCTGGACCAGCCGTGCCACTTCATATCCTTCTTACCCCTGTTAAACCCTTGGATTGCCCTGACATAGATCTACCTGATGCCATAGCCAACCCATGTACTAAAGACAAGACCGAGGCTGTTAAGAAGCCTGTGAGTAAGAAAGGCAGAGGTAACAATGCTGTCAACAGAAGGGGGAAGAAAAATTCTTGATTGATATCAAGACTTGCCCGGAACAAGCCTAAACAGAACATCGACCAAAAGCCCATAGTGCTGAGTGAGGACTCGGATTCTGATATTGAGCGTTTCCTAGATGAGGAGTACCCCTATTCATATG
The DNA here is from genome assembly GCA_032191745.1 of Picea mariana. Classification (NCBI taxonomy): domain Eukaryota; kingdom Viridiplantae; phylum Streptophyta; class Pinopsida; order Pinales; family Pinaceae; genus Picea; species Picea mariana. The sequence continues at coordinate 173,285 of JASDQU010102141.1, forward strand.
GCCTATGCTCTAAGAAACCCTATGACTATGTCTCTAACTTACCCCCTTGCCTAAAAAATGACCCAAATTACCCGGGAATCAAGCTGCACAAGGAAACCCCTGGTAATATGAACAAACCCTCGCATGTAATGCCAAAGCCTGAGCAACCATCATGCATCCAATGTAATGTGTGGCTAGAGCGTTATTACACCGACGTTCCCTTGCTGCAATCAAAGATCAAATCATTAGAGGAGCAAGTTACAGTGTTGTCAAAAGAAAGAGACAAGCTTCAATCCAACGACAAGAAACAAAAAACCACTGGTTCAATTGTTTTCAGAAACGTCGAGGCCGCAACAGCCTTTGTCAATTCCAAGTTATCATGATCGAAGCCTTTTCTTATTGTTCAGGTATGAATTTCAATGTTAATTTTTCTTTGTAAGTTTGCTTGAATTAATTTAACTGATTGGAGTTGTTTTCAATTAGCTCTTTTCATTTTAATAGAGTCAAAATGGTTATGTTATACTCGGATCACTAAAAACGATTTCGTGTGAATCATGTACAATAGATTCGTTTTGCTAAAATATAGATATGATTTGGTTATGTGATTTTATTGTGCTCAGATTAGCATAGGCGATTGGGTTGTTTGTGATTCGGTTTGACTTGCTTTGAAACAAATATTGTACGCTTGAATTAGGATAATCGTTTGGGTTTGACTTCGATTAGTTTTGTTTGTTTCTAATATATTCAAAACAATCCTGTTGACTTTGATTTACTAGGAACGATTTTGTTTTGTATTGAATCAATATTTTCATTTTGGATTGAATTCGACCTGTATAAAAGATTGGTTTGCTAAAATCTCGTGGCAATTGATACGATTTTGCATAACGATGGTGTCGGCTCCAAACTGTTTCGATTCGTTCCTGTTTGATTTGATTTGCAAACGATTGTTGTGTGCCTTGAGTTAGCATGATTACTTGTACGAGTTGGATTGGTACCAAAGATAGATTTGATACTGCTCTGTTAGTTTTGATTTTCAAAAATGATTCTGTCAAGCTCAGATTGACATATTTTGTCTCTATTGAATTCATATGAAAGACTTGGCTAAATCGATTATAGTCTGTTTTGAAATTGGTTTAAGAGATGATTTCGTTGATTCCCCAACTATCAATCGATTCTGTTTGCTCCTAGTTGGCAATTACAAACATTTGACAAATCCCACATATCCTGTCATCATTTGATTAATTCAATTACGATTTCATTTGTTTCAATTCGCATACAAGTTTTGATTTGTTGTGGTATGAATGATTCGCTCCGTTTGGAATTAGTTTTGGTTTAATAAGTCGAATATAATTCTGTTAAGTTTTGGATTGATTTTAAAACAATTATGTGCTCAAATTAGACCAGCTACAGAATCGCAAGATTCTGTAGCTAGTCTTAAAAATTAGATTTTTGTCAATTTTAACAATAAAACACTATCTAACTTCTGTATTCTTATCTACTTTCAGGTACCCATGAATTTCATTGACAAATTGGACAGGATGCAACAATTTAGATATAGTTTTCAGTTGTTAGTCATAGAAAAAAATAGGGACTTGGGAGATTATCCCCAGATTTTTTTTGTACATTGTTTTGATAATTCCCACAGGGATGTTTTACCCTGTGGGAAGTCTTTAAATACTTGTCATTTTTTGTAAAAAACGATCATCATCACTGTTGTGAGAACCAGACTATGGATTTATGATACAAATTGGGATGAAAGTTGATGTCTTGTAACAGCTTTCGCTTTCAATATATCAAACTTTTGTTCCAAGTTTTCTTCATATCAGTTTGCAGTCAATTATCGACTACTTTAGCTATCATGATTCATTGCATATTGATGTAATTTGATTTATATGTTGTCCATATCTGATCTCTCTTATTTAAAAATATAGCAATTATTCTGTTTCAGTTTAATGAATTACAGGTTTACCTTTTTTCGTTAAATGAATCATTTTGCACAAATTGTTGCACACAGATTTATGTAATTGTGATGGTTTGTAAATCCTAAAATTGTTGTTATTTTTTATGTATTGTTTGTCCTATCGTTTATACTTGAAGAGCATAGCTACTTCTCGTTTACTAGAAGTCTATGGAGAATCTGGTGCGGGTTTCCTCCCTCTGAACAACTAAAACAACTATTGCATATAGGACAAACCCGAAGTGTTACTTCAGGTAAGTTTGTTATTTGTTGTTTGATAGTTAATTTGTTAGTATAATATAAGTAGTTTAGATAGATATATGTATAGTTTAGATTCTTAGTTAGAATTATTATTTTAGTTGCTTAGCTTAGATAGTTTTTTTCAGTTTATTTCTTTCTCATAAAATCACAAAAATCAAAAAAATAGTTTTTCTGTCTTAGGACAGTTTACAAATGATTTTTGCAGGTTTTCATTTAAATCTGTAATTTGTAAATATTGTACATTTGTGATTAAGATTTAATTCTGTTGATAGTTGAATGTTAAATTTCATAGAGTTATTATAGGATTAAATAGTAAATTGTATATATTAATAGTTCATATTTGTTTATTAGTTTGTTTAGATTAGTTCATTTAGAGTAGTTTTCTTTTGTTTTTCTAGGACTTAGATCGGCCAATGAAGCCGCTAAAACCATCAGGGGGGGTCATCCCTAACGGCTTGGGTTATTTAGACAACGTCGGACTGGATTCACTCTTCCAGTTGGCGAGCGTTCATTTTCGCCCGTCAACAACACCCCAAGGTGAAACACTGGGCCTTATTAGCCCTAAGTCCAGTAACTCTTTCAACTGCATTTGCAACTCACAAAGTTCCAGCGTTTTCATCCGATATAGAGTCTTGGAAATTGGTTCTGCACCAGGTTTTAGCTCAATAGTAAAACCAATCTCTCTCTCAGGAGGTAACCCTGGTAACTCGTTCGGAAAAACATCCTTAAATCATGACAATACCGGATACTGATCTAAGGAAGGTCCCTTCCTTTCATTCACTACTTCCACTACATATAGTTGACACCCTTGCCTCAAGCATCACTTAACCTTCATAGTTGAGATAAAGCGTAATGACACCTTTCTCCGTACACCCTGGATCTCTACTGGTCTTCCTTCATCGTCGACACAAAGCACCCTTTTTGCGAAACAATCTACCAAAGCTCGATGAGATTCTAACCAATCCATTCCAATGATTAGGTCATATGCCCCGAGAGAAGTGACGTATACCTTCAACCTAGTAGTACACACTCACAGGTCTACTATACAATTATCAATGCTAGGTCCTACAGCTTGTTTTTCCCCCAAATCCATCTTAACTTGTTTAAAGTCATCGTGCTTGTAGGCTGCCAACCCACTCTTTTCTAATGCAGATGGTGAAATGAAACTATCTGTCGCACCATAATCAAATAAAATCTTAACATTGATATGATTTAGTGTACCTGATGACTCCACCATCATGGATTGATGCTCGGCCTGGCGATTATTAACCGCTGTGTAAATCTGGTGGCTGCTACTTTCTCTTCCCATCGAGGCCTTTCCTTCTCTATGCACAAATCCTGATTGTAACTCTGGGTAGTCACGCTGGTAATGGGGTCCTCCGCACCCCCAACAGGTAACACGAGATTGAACCTGCACACTGTTATGTGACTGTCTCTGAAATGAGTTCCTTCCCCTGGAACCCCTGCCCCTACTAGTTGTTCCCTGAGATGGTTGTGGACCTGCCTACATCGTTGGTGATGAACGAGATGTTGCACTCGCTGCCATTGCAATCCCTGCGGCTACTATCCTTAGTGCAACTCTATTACCATATGGAGGTGGCCTTGAGCCCCCTCCCTTGGGAAATGTCCTAGGGGCCTTCCCTATGTATCTGGGATGATGTGGAAAGGAAGGTTTCATACCTCCAGTTAAGTTCATGTGTTCCTCCACATAATGCACATTTTCCATAGCTTCCGCTACTGAATACGGTTTCGACATCCACACCACAGCCCTTATCTTAGGGTTCAACCCATAGACAAAGTGTTCTACCTGTCGTTGGTCATTATCCATATATGAAACATACTTGAACAATTCCATAAACCTGATCTCATATTCGTCTATAGTCCTATTTCCCTGTACTAGAGCATGAAATGCCCCTACCTGTTGTTCCTCATAGTAAGCTGGCAAATATTTCCTTTGGAACCTCTCCTCGAAAAGTTCCCAAGATACGGTGTCCAGGGTAAGATGCAGTTGTCTTTCCAGGTTGCCCCACCAGTTCAAGGTACTATCTCTCAACTGAAAAATCGATATCTTAACCTTTGAGGTGGATGCATAGTCCCTTAAGGAAAAACACCTTGTCATGCCTTCCAACCATGGTTCTGCGCGTTCACTGGCGCAACCCCTGGCAAACTCCAGAAGTTTGATCTTCTGCAGTTCTATAGTGATGTCTTCGGGTGGAGGTCCTCCCCCTGAATCCCTCGATGCTTTTGGATTACCTGTTCCATATGGTGGGGGTTCCACTTCGATCCCTACTAGTTGTCGCCTCTTTAAAGTCTCATTTATGGCCTCCAAAGAGCATAGTATAAGAGCTAGTTCGGTCGATGGTGGTGGCGGTGCTGGCGGTGTTGGTGGTGCCTGCGACGATGCTCCTCTGCCTTTATTCCCTTGAGTCCTAACCATCCTATATGATTTAACCTGCATCAACCAAAGATGTCAGGGTGAGTTCAAGGTCGTTTCTCATTGTGCAACTTAACTAGAAAATAGGGTTAGGCATAAGTTTTTTTTTTACTTGTCTGTAAACAGACGTTACTCTCTTTAGGGGAGTGGCTAGGTTAGGGTTTAAGCATCTAAGCTTGATGTATTTGCCTAAGAAAACTATTGATTCCCTCGCTTGGTAGCTATGCTAGCACTGTACCCCACTCGCTAATTTCTCTAACTTACCTGCCTAGTGCGCATGAAGCCTCCTCCCGCTTATCTTGGTCTAAGTCCTTATACTTTGCGTTTCCAACTAATTAAGGTGACTTCCAACCTAATGTTGATTAATTATTAAAAACTAATAATCTAGACTAAACTTTAACCTAAGTTTCAATCTCCTTAATCAACACTTTCAATTTAATCCAAAAAATTAATATTAGTATTAGTATTAATTAATTAATCACTAATTTAATTAATCCTTCCAATTTATTTAATTAATTTTTCTCCAAGGCACATACATGGAACGTTGGTGTTTGGTTGTTTCTTAAGGATTAGGTGGTGGGTGGTCATGGGTTCTAAACCCATAGACTTCAAAACATTTCGATTTTTTTTATTTTTTTTTATAACTTTATTTATTAATATATTTTATTTTTTTATTTTTTTATTTATATTAATTTATTATTTATTTTTTTATAATGATAAAAAAACAAAAAACAAATTAATCACTCTAATTATTTAAGAATAAACAAATAATATATATAAATAATTCACGATAATCAATAATTAAATAAATAAAATAAAAATAAATAAATAAAATAACTAAAATAAAACATATATAAATTTAAATAAATAATTTAAAAACAAACAATTTTAATAACAAAGGGTGGGCATGCATGAAGCCCACGTGCCCTTCTCCTCCATTCTCATCCCCTAACCCTAATTTTGTCTTACCCTTATATCTTCAAACCCTTTCCTCACTCAACTCCTTTTCTATTTCATTTTTTTTTGTCAATGCTCAACAGAGGGATGAGTCTGGTGGCCATGGCCACCTCCCTGCTCAGTCGACCCTGGTATCCTTGAGTTCCAGGAATAGAGGGTGCGTCGATCACATGGCGCATTCCCTCTGCTCCTCGATGGCTTGGCGTTTGACTTAGGCGTCGGCTTGTTTGTTGTATGATAATGCGTCTAGGCCTTTCTCTGTCCCCCCCATGCCTGTATCTATCTGTGTAAGTAAGCACAAGCATGTCGTAATGAGATAAATCCCCTCGCTCGGTCCTAGTGTAAATCTGTATACGAGTAGGTGTTTCTTTTATATATATATATATATATATATATATATATATATATATATATATATATATATATATATATATATATATATATATNTATCTGTTTCAATAATGCACAGGTGTTTCTTATCCTGCCTATTTGTTATTTTGGTTTGCGGCCCCTCACTCGCTATTGGGTTTGAATTTCTCTCTCGTTACGTTAGTCTCTCCTTAGATATGAGAAAACCTGTGCGATTTTCTATGTTCATTATCTCTGCAAATGAGATAAACCTGCTATAAAAATCAGTCCAATATGCGAGTAGCTCGGTTTAGAATATCGAGACTCAAAGGGTCCCTCCACCCCAAACTCGAGAGTAGACCATTGTGTATATTGTGTGTTTGACGCGGGCGCATTGGGCACGTGATTTGGGAGGAGATGGGCCTGCGGGCTATGGTTGGCGAGTTGTGCACACTATTCTCCCTTGCGAGCTTGGCGCTTGGTTGTGGTTTGTGACTAGCGTTGCCTCTGGCGCTTTGGTCGGCGGCTGGGCTTTGTATGTGTATTTTTGTTAATCCTATGGATGTATGTGTTTGGCATTGGTGCATGGGAATCTTCCTTTCTCGCTTACAACAAATTTGACTATGCGTTGATGGTGTCGTATTTTTAGGTCACAGCTATTGCAATCTTAGTTTTTTTTATGTTACATCTGTCGTGCAAAATTTCCTAGTCTCATGTCTTACGCATAGAGCTCAATTGTAGTTTTTCTTCTTTTATTGACCCACGAATTTGACTGTTTCTACACAAGTGGCTTCTGCTGAAAATTTTCCCAGCTGATTTTCAGAAAACAACCAAGAAGTGGACTATTTGTCCAAAGTTAGCATGTCGTTGGATGCTAGTACTTGGATAGTTTGGAATCACAAAAAGGCCTAAAATAATGAGCAGTAGAGTGGGGACGTATGAGTATGTGTGATGCAGAAAGGCAACTTCTTGCAAATGCTTTTCTACTGGTTGCGGGTTCCATTCTCATGAACCCCCAAACATTATATTTTCACACGGGGTTTTCAAATCCTTTAATGATTTTATGTTATTGAGGACCTATCTCGTTTAAATTCTCTGCATGTATATGCCTTTATTTCCTAGCAATAGATAGAATTGTCGAAGAATAGTTTCAATTTTGATATCATGTACTGCCAAGGCTATCCAACTAGTTGCCTGTCATGGTATGGATTGTCCCAGTAACTTTTCTCATGTTTTTATTTACTGATTGTATGTTATTAAATGTTTATTTCATTTTAGCTTGTTTCGAAGCAGATGTCTTTGTTTTATGTACATCTCTTGCCAGTGGCTCTGCTCTCGTCTATGCCTCTTAACTCATGGCTTGGTGCGTTGGTCTTCCCTGTGAATTTGATCTCGGGTGTTGTACAGGAGATCGGGGTTCGAAAGCAATCAAGCCAATTTAGTTTTCATTTTCTTTATTTATTATTTTGCAAAGGCATTGACTCATAATCTTAGCATAAGTGTAAAGGCATTGACTCACAGGCTTGGCATAAGTGCTAGGGTTTGTGTGGTTTGTACTTGACAAGTGACTTGGTTGATGAAATCGATATGTGTTATGGATTAGAACACTTCGAACACACACCATACTATATATATATATATATATATATTTATACTGTAAATACCTATATATTTTTTTTTGTGGAAATTGTGCCTACAGGCCCAATAATTTTATAATTTATATTATCTCTCTCTCTCTCTC
>JASDQU010102141.1:202756-232793 GCA_032191745.1 Picea mariana
TTTATTAGTCTAAAATGGTTGGTGCATTTAATGTTTTTCCACAATTTCAAGCAATGGCTGAAAAGTAGTTGGAGCCCTCAAATTATTTTGCAAGAAAGCTAGCATAATGAGGATCTCATGAGTCATAACCATGAGGGAAATCTAGTGCGTGCTAGATTACCATATTGAACAAGCAGGATCACATCTTAAACATCATTCCATCGTGGGGGAAAGCTAGTGCGTGCTATCTTTCCCTCTTGCACAAGTAGGAGCACATTTCGAAAAACATCATCCCACCTTGGGGGAAAGCTAGCACATGCTATCTTTCCCTCTTTCACAAGCAGGGGTGCATCTTGAACAACATCATCCTTCTAAGGGGGAAATATAGCACACCCTAGCTTTCCCTCTTGCACAAGCAGGAGCACATCACAAACAATATCATCCCACCATGGTGGAAAGTTAGTGCATTCTAGCTTTCCCTCTTGCGCAAGTAGGAGTGCATCTCCAACAACATCATCCCACCATTAGGCGTGTTATCTATCCCTCTTGCATAAGAAAGAGTCCATCTCGAACAACATCATCCCACCAGTGGGGAAAGCTAGTGCGTGCTAGATTTCTCTCTTGCACAAGCATGAGCTCATCTCAGACAACATCATCCCACTGTGGGGGAATCTAGTGTGTGATAGCTTTCCCTCTTGCACAAGCACAAGCTCATATTGGACAACATCATCCCACTCTAGGGGAATTATAGCTTGTGATAGCTTTCCCTAATGGGAAAACACGACCTCATCTCAAACAACATCATCCCACTGTTGGGGAAAGCTAGCTCATGCTAGCTTTCCCTCTTGCACAAGCACAAGTACATCTCGAACAACATGATTCCACCATAGGAAAAAGATAACGCAACCTATCTTTCCCTTTTTCATAAGCACAAGCGCAAACGCATCTTGAACAACATCACTCCAACCTAAGGGAAAACTAGCGTGTGCTAGTTTTCCCTCTTGCACAATGGCGCAGATCCCCTACCATCGGGCCGAGATCCACACAAGATCTTCACTAAAACCACACCAAGGGTTAATTAAACCCTTTGTTTAAGCCACAAAGGACTTCAGGTTTCGAGAGTTGCAGAGTCCTGATGTATTTCTGCAGCTATTGGCAAATGATGAAATGCCAATTTTCGGCGAAGGTTGACTCCTTCAATGCGTCGAACACATGCCACCTGTCACCCACTTGTTTCAGCTTTCGAGACTTTGAGCGAACAGCCAACATCCGTTCCTCTTCCCTTATGATTCCCCGAACTCTGAAATTCTGGAATGCTGAAATGGGCTCAACATCCCGTGGAATGTGAGATCGATGTTCTTTCAGGATTTTCTCTGAAGCTCGACCCCTCCTTTTACTTCCTGGGCCCTGGAAAGCCGAAATGTCAGGATTCCATTCCAAAGACACTTTGCATTTCTAACTTCAGGGTTTTCAATGCAAAGTGCCCCGGCTTCTTGTCATTAGGATTTCCAAAGTGTTGAACCCCAATATGTCGAAATGTTGATGTTTTCCACCAAAGGCACGTCGCATTTCGCGACTTCAGGATTTTCAATGCTAAGGATCCCATTTCCTTGTCGTCAACATTTCCAGTATTCCAAACTCTAAATTACCGAAATTCCAAAATTCCACTGCTGATAATCCCTTTCGTGAACCAGGAGTTTGAATGACCAAGGGTTTTGGCCTGTACTCCGAACTTACGGGTTCTTAATTCCCGAAATGATCTGACAGCTCAACCAAACCATGATCAATGGTTCACGTTGATTCTTGATGTCAGGGTGGCAGATTCATCTAACTCCTAACCACTTTGTAGCTCCTTTGGATCCCATGGTCCTCATGACTTCGCGAGTTCTCCACAGAGAATTCTGACCACCAGATGCACTCCTCAAGGACTTCTATCCAAACGAATCGGCGTTCTCCCTCCTGAACTTAACTTCTATGAGACGATTTCGACCTCCGTCTCCCTTTGAACACTTCAAAGGTTAAATCCCTCCTGAGATTTTACTTATAAACTCAAGCTTCCAAAAGGATCCCTGCTCGTACTCCTTGCGGAAAACCTTCAAATAACCTCTGGTTATTTGCATCTCCGACACTGTGCACTCCTTGCAATAGTAGTTCTTCCACCTTCCCCTTAGTTGATAAGTTCTAAGGCTTCAACCAGCCTACGCACACCTTGCATGGATCTATGCCTCAACTTCACTTTAGCTGTTATGAGAACAACGGTATCCCCCCTGAGCTTTCTGAGATAAAACTCAGACCCTCATCAATGCACACCTTGTGGACGTTCACTGCACTCCTTGTAGGAATTCTCAGGAAGAGAAACAATTGAAACTCATTATTCTCCTCTCTCAGACTTCATACATTCAACATGAAATCATACATAACACAGCATTGAAACAAATGCATAACAGAGAAACAAAGCAACTGCAAACATACCATTCAACCATGAAAATGAGTCAAAGATTCATATATTAACTCAAGGGATTATGTACATGGGTTCTTCTCTACAGCTCTCTGTTACAACTCTCCATCTTATGAATTTTGAATGCTCATCCAAAAAATTACCATGATACAAGGGTGAGGGTGTCTATATTCGTTTTCCCTCCTATGTTTCTAAAACTGTCTAATCTAATATTCATATCTACCTACTTTACATTAACATTCTTAAATGCCTATTACATCAGACTGACGGGAGTAACTCCTCCATATCTATTCATATCTCCAAGGCATAAATGCAAGTATGCTTCTCCTAGCTTATTACATTAATGCTTCAGATTTCAAAATCAAAACGTCTTCCTAAAAACATGCTCCTTTTTCCATCTGTGCATCCAATTGTCTCTCCGCTTTTATGTTGCTCACTTGGCTGGTTGCTTATGATGCTCCTGCATCATACTCCCTTGCTTGAAAATTTTCATGAACTCCTTTTCATGAGCTCTTGCATGGTATGTCCATGCCTATGAATTACTACTTCATCCTCCCAACTGGCATATTCAACTTGATGTCCCTTCCATTTGACCAAGTATTTAAAATAATCCTTTCTCCTGGTCTTTCTGCTAATCCTCTTGTCAGTTATGCTTTCCATCTGTGGCTTTTCAGCTACAGGCATTTCTTTTGTCCATTGAACCTCTTTTTGTTCCTCCTCTGTTCCTACTTCTTCATCTTTGTAAGGGTACAAATCCGCAACATTGAATATCGATGAGATTCTGACCCCATCGGGTAATTCAATCTCATATGTGTTTGCCCCAAATTTCCTTATGACCTTGCACGGTCCAATATTTTTCATCTTCATCTTATTATACGTTCCCCTTAGGAACCTCTCCTTCCTCAGATGGGCAAGAATTACATCACCAACTTCAAATTGAATTTATCACCTGTGTTGATCTGCTCTCCGCTTGTACTCTTGATTTGAACTCTGCAATCGTTCCTTGACTCAACTATGAAGCTCCTTCATTCCTTCTGCAAAGTCCTCTGCACTAGCACTCCTGAATTCATTTTGTTCCGAATCTTTTAATTTAGAAACTCCCCTTGGCTACATTCCATATACAATATGGAATGGACTCTGCCCTGTGCTTCTATTGAGTGAATCATTGTAAGTGAATTTGGCCTGTGGAAGAATGTGATCCCATTGACTGTGGTGTTCAGTCACTAATCTTCTTAACAAATCTCCCAAACTCTTGTTCACGACTTATGTCTGTCCATCCGTTTGAGGATGATATGTTAAGCTAAAAGACAAACTTGTCCCCAACTTCTTCCATAAGGTCCTCCAGAAATGCCCTATGAACTTGGTATCTCGATCAGACACGATACTCTTTGGCAAGCCATGAAGCCTAACAACTTCCTTGAAAAACAGGTTCACAATATGAGTTGCGTCGCTAGTTTTCTAGCATGTTATAAAATGTGCCATTTTTGAAAATTTTTCAACTACCACAAAGATTGAATCGTGTCCTCTTTGTGTCCTTGGCAGTCCCAATACAAAATCCATACTCACTATGTCCAACGGCCTTTTAGGTATGGGAAATGGTTGGTATAACCCTGTGTTATGCCTTTTTACCTTCGTGTGCTGGCAAATTTTGCACCTGTCCACAAATTTCTTGACATCGGTCCTCATCCCTAGCCAAAAATATGAGCCATTCAAATTTGAGAACATCTTGTCATGACCGAAATGTCTGGCCAATCCTCCATTGTGGTTTTCCTTTAGCAAATTCTCCCTCATGGAGCACTTCAGAATACATAGTTGATTTCCCCTGAACAATAATCCATCATGGATCATGTATTCAGGCCATTGGCTTATGTCCCTAAGAATTGGAGTCTCAGATGCCTCATATGCCTCTTTAAAATCTGGGTCATCCCTGTACATCTCTTTGAGGCTATCAAAACCTAAAGTCTTGACTCAGAATTTCTGCATAAGCAAACATTTCCTACTCAAAGCATCAGCAAATTTGTTAGCAGTTCCAGAAATATGCTTAGTTACAAAAGTAAAATTTTGCATGTATTCAACCCATTTATCATGTCTTTGGTTCAACTTTTCTTGTCGAGTCATGAATTGCAAAGCTTGATTATCATTGTGAAAAACAAACTCCTTGGGAACCAAATAATGTCTCCACTTCTTTAATGCTTGTATGACTACATAGAATTCTTTGTCATATGTGGAGTACTTGATCTTTGCTTCATTCAGTTTTTTTGCTGAAGTAAATGATTGACCTGTCATCTTGGCTCAAGACGCTCCAATTGCAAATCCACTCACATCACACCTGACTTGGAATGTCTTGCTAAAATTTGGCAAAACCAGAATTGGTTGCTCGGTGATCTTCTTCTTCAGAAGATTGAATCTCTTCTCTGCTTCCTCCATCCAGTGAAAAGATTTGTGTCTTTTCTTCACCATATCCATCATTGGTGCGCTAATTCCACTGAAGTTTCAGATGAATTCCCCGTAGAAGCTAGCCAAACCATGGAAGCTTCGAACTTCAAGCACACTCTTTGGCGATGGCCAATTCTTAATCGCCTCTATCTTTTCCGGATCCATTTTTAGTTCATTTGCAGAGATAACAAAACCCAAATAAATGAGTTTTGTCCTCATAAATGATAACTTCTTCATATTAATCAGCAATTTCTCCTGCTGTAATCTCCTCATTATTGCAACTAAATGCTTTAAGTGTTTTGTTGTTGTCTTGCTGAAAATTAATATATCATCAAAATATACAATGACAAATTTCCCAATGAAATCCTTCAGGACTTTACTCATCAACCTCATGAAAGTACTAGGTGCATTCGTTAAGCCAAATGGCATGACAAGCCATTCATACAGCCCCTCATTCATCTTGAATGTTGTCTTCCATTCATCACCTTCTCTCATTCAAATTTGATGATACCCGCTTTTCAAATCAATCTTTGAAAAGAACTTTTCTCCACTCAAGCAATCCATGATGTTGTCCATCCTTGGCAATGGAAATTTGTATCTAATGGTAATCTTATTGATCTCCCTTGAGTCTGTACACATTCTCCAGCCTCCACCTTTCTTTGGGCTGAGCACTGTCGGAACAATGCATGGACTCAATCTTTCTTGAAGCAATCCTTTGTCCATTAAGTTCTGGACTTGCCTCTTAACTTCTTCATTTTCCTGCAGCGTCAATCGATATGCTGCTTTGTTCAGTAAACTAGCTCCAGGTATAAGATCAATGTGGTGACTTATACTCTTGATAGGTGGCAACGAACAAGGTAGTTCGTCCACTACTATATCAACAAACTCTCCTAGCAACTCTTGGATTTCTTCTGGTAAATCATCTATCCTTTTACTGGTCAAAACAATTTTGGGCTTCCTGACCACAATAAATTGTTTGTCTTCCTTCTTCTTAACCTCATCAAAAAGTTCCTTCCCGCTCATGAGAAGTACAGTGTTGCTCATCTCTGTTTTCACCTTTTTATCCTTAATCAGCAGCAATATGTGAGTCCTACCATTTTTCTCCAAGGTGTATGTGTTCTTTCTCCCATCATGAACTATGTTTCTGTCATATTGCCATGGTCTACCCAACAATAGATGGTAAACATCCATGGGAATGACATCACATAATATTTCATCTTTTTATCCTCCTATTTTAAATTCAACTAAACACTGTTTAGTGACATTTACTTGATGTCCCTTTTGTAGCCACGAAACTCTGCATGGGCTTGGATGTACAACAGTCTCCAGCTCCAACTTTTCTACCATCTCTATAGATACGAGATTGTCTGTGCTACCACTGTCCACTATGACCTTGCATACTCTGTCTTTAGTTTTAAAAGCAGTCTGAAACAAATTGTTTCTTTGGGCTGGGTTCTCTTCCTCCTTCTCCGGCTTCAAGAGAACTTTCCTCATCATCAAGGATCTTCCACCCTCAGCGTCTTCTGCCTCAACATTTTGTCCTTGAGCTTCGGCATTGTGAGTTTCACCACTATCTTTCTTTCTATCTGGACACTTATAGGATTTATGTCTAATTTTTCCACAGACAAAGCATTTCACTTCACCTCCTCTGCCTCTTCCTCTTCCTCTAGCTCAAGGAAAAGTATTTCTATCAGCATATTACCTTCCTTGTGAGCGTCCTCCCCTCTTAGGTTGAGTTTGAGGTTTCTTCCCCTCTTTTTTAGGTTTATGAGTTATGTCTTGGGAAATTGTTTTTCCTCTGGCTTGACTTCTACCTCAGCCTCTTTGACCTTTCTTTCAGCTCAGCTTCTCTTCATCTTTTAGAGCTATCTGATAAGCATCATCTACATTTCGGATGGTCATCATGCTCATCTCATATTGGATGTCATATCGCAGACCATTCATGTACTTGGCAACTTTTTCATCATCGCTTTCCCGATGACCTTCTATGATGTTTATCTTGTAGAATTATTCAGTGTATTCCTTCACTGACATCAGCTTCTATCTCAAATTATGGATCCTCCGAAACAGAGTGATTTGATAATCCTTGGGTATAAATTTGGCTTTCATTTTTGCAACCATTCTATCCCATCTTTTGATCTTTTGCTTGCCTTTGCAGTGTTTTTCAACCTACAGTTCATCCCACCATAGTGTTGCATGCCCTTAAAGTCTAGTAATGACATGTTTGACTTTCTTATCTTCCTCGACATCCTCATAGTCGAAGTATTTGTCTAGAGCTCTAATCCAGTCTAGAAGCTCGTCAACATCCAGGTTTCCCTCATACATGGGAATCTCCATTTTTTCTCTGGCACCTATCCTTGCAACAACCTTGAATAGGCGTTCATCCACAGCAACTTTGACTGCAACTTCTTCTCCTTTGTTTCCAGCTTCATTTTCACTTTCATCCTCGCTGATATCCCCAGCGTCGATTGTGCACCTCTGTGTTGTCTCCATAGCATCAAGTCTGGCACTTAACTCATGCATTTCTCTTTCCACTGCTGGATTAGGCATTGGCCTATCTCTTCTTCTTGGTGGCATGGCTGAGAAATTTTCTCTTTTCTCTCTGCTACAGAAAGTAAAGAATTTGTTCTAAGCTTTGATACCACACTGGCACAGACCCCCTACCCTCGGGCCGAGATCCGCATAGGATCTTCACTAAAATCACACCAAGGGTTAAGTAAACCCTTTGTTTAAGCCAAAAAGGACTTTGGGTTTCGGGAGTTGCAGAGTCCTGATGTATTTCCGTAGCTATTGGAAAATGTCGAAAGGCCAATTTTCGGTGAAGGTTGACTCCTTCAATGCATCGAAAACATGCCACCTGTCACCCATTTGTTTCGGCTTTCAAGACTTCGAACAAACAGCCAATAGTCGTTCCTCTTCCCTTATGATTCCCCAAACTCCGAAATTCCGGAATGTAAAAATGGGCTCAACATCCTATGGAATGTGAGATCGATGGTCTTTCAATATTTTCTCTGAAGCTCGACCCCTCCTTTTACTTCCCGGACCCCAAAAAGCCAAAATGTCGGGATTCCATTCCAAAGACACTTCGCATTTTATGACTTCAGGGTTTTCAATGCAAAGCACCCCAGCTTCTTGTCATTAGGATTTCCTAAGTGTCGAACCCCAATATGCCGAAATGTCGATGTCTCCCACCAAAGGAACGTCGCGTTTCGCGACTTCGGTATTTTCAATGCTAAGGATCACAGTTCCTTGTCATCAGCATTTTTGGTATGCTGAACCCCGAATTACCAAAATTCTAAAATTCCACTGTTGATAATCCCTTTCATGATCCAGGAGTTTGAGTGACCAAGTGTTTTGGCCTGTACTCCGAACTTACGGGTTCTGAATTCCTGAAATTATCTAACGGCTCAACCAAACCACGATCAATGGTTCACATTGATTCTTGATGTCAGGGTGGCGGATTCATCCAACTCCTAACCACTTTGCAGCTCCTCTGGATCCTACAGTCCTCACGACTTCACGAGTTCTCCACAGAGAATTCTGACCACCAGATGCACTCCTCAAGGACTTCTATCCAAACGACTTGGCATTCTCCCTCCTCAACTTAACTTCTATGAGATGATTTCAGCCTCCGTCTCCCTTTGAACACTTCAAAGGTTAAATCCCTCCTGATCTTTCACTTATAAACTCAAGCTTCCAAAAGGATCCTTGCTCACACTCCTTGCGGAAAACCTTCAAATAATCTCTGGTTATTTGCGTCTCCGACCCTGTGCACTCCTTGCAACAATCGTTCTTCCACCTTCCCCTTAGTTGATAAGTTCTAAGTCTTCAACCAGCCTACACACACCTTGCACGGCTCTGTGCCTCACCTACACTTCAGCTGTTATGAGAACAACGATATCTCCCCTAAGCTTTCTGAGATAAAACTCAGACCCTCATCAACGCACACCTTGCAGACATTCACTGCACTCCTTGCAGGAATTCTCAAGAAGAGAAACAATTGAAACTCATGCTTCTCCTCTCTTATACTTCATACATTCAACATGAAATCATACATAACATAGCATTGAAACAAATGAATAACAGAGAAACAAAGCAACTACAAACATACCATTCAACCAATGTAAACAATAAGCATCATAACACCATGAAAATGAGTCAAATCTTCGTATATTAACTCAAGTGGTTATGTACATGGGTTCTTCTCTACAGCTCTCTATTACAACTCTCCAGCTTATGAATTCTGAATGCTCATCCAAAAAATTACCATGATACAAGGGTGAGGGTGTCTGTATTCGTTTTCCCTCCTATGCTTCTAAAACTGTCTAATCTAATATTCGTATCTACCTACTTTACATTAAAAATCTTAAATGCCTATTACATCAGACAGATGGGAGTAACTCCTCCCGATCTATTCATATCTCCAAGGCATAAATGCAAGTACACTTCTCCTAGCTTATTACATTAATGCTTCAGATTTCAAAATCAAAACATCTTCCTAAAAACGTGCTCCTTTTTCCATCTACGCATCCAGTTGTCTCTCCGCTTTTATGTTGCTCTCTTGGCTGGCTTCTTATGATGTTCCTACATCACACAAGCACTAGAGCATCTCAAAAATCATCCCACCATGTGAGTAAGCTAGTGCATGCTATATTTTTCTCTTACACAAGCATATACGCATATCAAACAACATCATTTCACTGTGGGTGGAAGCTAGTGCATGCTATCTTTCTCTCTTGCACATGCACAAGCACATCTCGAACAACATCATTCCACTGTGGGGGAAAGCAAGTGCATGCTAACTTTGCCTCTTGTACAAACAAGTGCATCTCGAACAACATCATTTTAACATGGAGGAAAGCTAGCACATGATAGATTTCCATATTGCAGAATGGCAAGGGCATCTTGAAAAACATCATTCCATTATGGGGGAAGCTAGCGTGTGCTAGCTTTGCATCTTGTACAAACAAGCGCATATTGAACAACATCATTCCACCGTCAAGGAAATCTAGCGTGTGCTAGTTCTCCCTCTTGAGCAAGCACACGTGCATCTTGAACAACATCATTCCACTGTGGGGGAAAGCTAGTTCCTGCTACCTTTCCCTATTGCAAAAGCACAAGTGCATCTCGAACAACGTCATTCCACCATGGGGCAAAGCTAGCATCTGTTGGATTTCTCTCTTGCACAAGTATAAATGAAATTTGAACAACATCATTCCATTGTGGGGGAAAGCTGACGTGTGGTAGCTTTCCCTCTCAGAAAAGCACAAGTGCATCTTGAACAACATCATTCCATTATGGGGGAAAGATAGCACTTGCTATCTTTCCCCCTTGCAAAAGCACAAACGCATATCAAAGAACATTATTCCACGATAGGGGAAGGCTAGAGGATGCTAGCTTTCCCTCTTGCACAAACATAAGCGCATATCGAACAACATCATTACACCATGGCGGAATGCACAAGAACATATTGAATAACATCATTCCATTGTGGGGAAAAGCTAGTGTGTGCTAGCTTTCCCTCTTTCACAAACACAAGCACATCTCGAACAACATCATTCTAGCATGGAGGAAAGCTTGCACATGCTAAACTTCCCTCTCGTACAAGCACAAGCACATCTCGAATAACATCATTCCACCATTAAGGAAAGCTAGCACGTGTTAGCTTTCCCTATTACTCAATCATAAGTGCATCTCGAACAACATCATTCCACCATGGGGTAAAGCTAGCGCGTGCTATCCTTCCCTCTTACACAAGCACAATCACATCTCAAACAACATCATTCCAATGTTGTGCATCTCGAACATCATCCAACCATGGGAGAAAGCTAGCATGTGCTAGATTTCCCTCTTACACAAGCATATACACATCTCGAACAAGATCATTCCACTATGGGGGAAAACCAGTGTGTTCTAGCTTTCTCTCTTCCACAAGCACAAGCACATCTCGAACAAAATCATTCCTATGTGGGGTAAAACTAGTGCATGTTAACTTTCAGTCTTGCAAAAGCACAAGCACATCTTGAATAATATCATTCCATTGTGGGGAAAAGCTAGCGTGTGCTAGCTTTCCCTCTTTCACAAATAGAAGCACATCTCGAACTACATCATTTTATCATGAAGGAAAGCTTGCACATGCTAAACTTCCCTCTTGCACATGCACAAGCACATCTCGAACAACATCATTCCACTGTGGGGGAAAGCTAGTGCATGCTAGCTTTGCCTCTTGTACAAACAAGCACATCTCAAACAACATCACTTTAACATGGAGGAAAGCTAGCACGGGATAGATTTGCATATTGCAGAATGACAAGGGCATATTGAACAACATCATTCCATTATGGTGGGAAGCTAGCGTGTGCTAGCTTTGCATCTTGTACAAACAAGCGCATATTGAACAACATCATTCCACCGTCAAGGAAATCTTGCGCGTGCTAGTTTTCCCTCTTGAATAAGCACAAGTGCATCTTGAACAACATCATTTTTTTGTGGGGGAAAGCTAGTTTCTGCTAGCTTTCCCTATTGCAAAAGCATAAGTGCAT
This sequence comes from Picea mariana, assembly GCA_032191745.1. NCBI lineage: Eukaryota > Viridiplantae > Streptophyta > Pinopsida > Pinales > Pinaceae > Picea > Picea mariana. Next base: position 214,172 of record JASDQU010102141.1, read on the forward strand.
CTTGAACAACATCATTCCACCGTGGGGCAAAGCTAGCGTCTGTTGGATTTATCTCTTGCACAAGTATAAATGAAATTTAAACAACATCATTCCATTGTGGGGGAAATCTAACATGTGGTATCTTTCCCTCTTAGAAAAGCACAAGTGCATCTTGAACAACATCATTCCATTGTGGGGGAAAGATAGCACTTTCTAGCTTTCCCCCTTGCAAAAGCACAAACGCATCTCGAAGAACATTATTCCATGATAGGGGAAGGCTAGAGCATGCTAGCTTTCTCTCTTGCACAAACATAAGCACATATCGAACAACATCATTACACCATGGCAGAATGCACAAGAACATATTGAATAACATCATTCCATTGTGGGGAAAAGCTATGCTAGCTTTCCCTCTTTCACAAACACAAGAACAACTCGAACAACATCATTCTAGCATGGAGGAAAACTTGCACATGCTAAACTTCCCTCTTGCACAAGCACAAGTACATCTTGAATAACATCATTCCACCATTAAGGAAATCTAGCACGTGTTAGCTTTCCCTATTACGCAATCATAAGTGCATCTCGAACAACATCATTCCACCATGGGGTAAAGCTAGCGCATGCTATCCTTCCCTCTTACACAAGCACAATCACATCTCAAACAACATCATTCCAGTGTTGTGCATCTCTAACATCATCCAACCATGGGGGAAAGCTAGCATGTGCTAGCTTTCCCTCTTACACAAGCATATACACATCTCGAACAAGATCATTCCACTATGGGGGAAAGCTAGTGTGTGCTAGCTTTCTCTCTTCCACAAGCACAAGCACATCTCGAACAACATCATTCCTCTGTGGGGTAAAACTAGTGCATGCTAAATTTCAGTCTTGCAGAAGCACAAGCACATCTTGAATAATATCATTCCATTGTGGGGAAAAGCTAGCATGTGCTATCTTTCCCTCTTTCACAAACACAAGCACATCTCGAACTACATCATTCTAGCATGAAGGAAAGCTTGCACATGCTAAACTTTCCTCTTGCACAAGCACAAGCACATCTCAAACAACATCATTCCACTATTAAGGAAAGCTAGCGCATGTTAGATTTCCCTCTTGCATAAGCACAAGTGCATCTTGAACAACATCATTCCACCATGGTGGAAAGCTAGTGCCTACTAGCTTTCTCTCTTGCACAAGCACAAGACCATCTCAAACAACATCATTCTAGTGTTGTGCATCTCGAACATCATCCTATCATGGGGAAAAGATAGCGCGTGCTAGCTTTCCATCTTACACAAGCATATACACATCTTGAACAAGATCAGTCCACTGTGGGGGAAGGCTAACGTCTACTATCTTTCTCTCTTGCACAAGTGCATCTCGAACAACATCATTCCTCTATGGGGTAAAACTAGTGCATGCTAACTTTTAGTCTTGAAAAAGCACAAGAACATCTTGAATAACATCATTCCATTGTGGGGAAAACCTAGCATGTGCTATCTTTCCCTCTTTCACAAACACAAGCACATCTCGAACAACATCATTCTAGCATGGAGGAAATCTTGCACATTCTAAACTTCCCTCTTGCACATCTCAAACAACATCATTCCACCATTAAGGAAATCTAGCACGTGTTAGCTTTCCCTCTTGCATAAGCACAAGTGCATCTCGAACAACATCATTCTACCATGGGGGAAATCTACCTCGTGCTAGCTTTCCCTCTTACACAAGCACACGCACATCTCGAACAACATCATTCCAGTGTTGGGGAAAGCTAGCGCATGCTATCTTTCCCTCTTGCACAAGCACAAGTGCATCTCGAACATCATCCTACCATGGGGGAAATCTAGCATGTGCTAGTTTTCCCTCTTACACAAGTATATACACATCTCGAACAAGATCATTCCACTGCGGGGGAAAGCTAGCGTGTGCTAGCTTTCTCTTTTGCACAAACACAAGCACATCTCGAACAACATCATTCTTTCATTGAGTAAAACTAGTGCATGTTAAATTTCAGTCTTGCAGAGGCATAAGCACATCTTGAATAACATCGTTCCATTGTGGGGAAAAGATAGTGTGTGTTAGCTTTCCCTCTTTCACAAACACAAGCACATCTCGAACAACATCATTCTATCATGGAGTAAAGCTTGAACATGTGATACTTCCCTCTTGCACAAGCACAAACACATCTCAAACAACATCATTCCACCGTTAAGGAAATCTAGCATGTCTTAGCTTTCCCTCTTGCATAAGCACAAGTGCATCTCAAACAACATCATTCCACCATGGTGGAAAGCTAGCGCATGCTAGATTTCTCTCTTGCACAAGCACAAGACCATCTCAAACAACATCATTCTAGTGTTGTGCATCTCCAACATCATCCTACCATAGGGGAAAGCTAGCACATGCTAGCTTTCCCTCTTACACAAGCATATACACATCTCGAACAATATCATTCCACTGTGGGGGAAATCTAGCATGAGCTAGCTTTCTCTCTTGCACAAGCACATGCACATCTTGAACAACCTCATTCCTTCGTGGGGTAAAACCAGTGCATGCTAACTTTCAATCTTGCATAAGCGCAAGAACATCTTGAATAACATCATTCCATTGTGGGGAAAATCTAGTGTGTGCTAGCTTTCCCTCTTTCACAAACACAAGCACATCGCGAACAACATCATTCCAGCATGGAGGAAAGTTTGAACATGCTAAACTTCCCTCTTGCACAAGAAGAAGCACATCTCAAACAACATCATTCCACCATTAAGGAAATTTAGCACGTGTTAGCTTTCCCTCTTGCATAAGCACAAGTGCATCTCGAACAACATCATTCCACCATGGTGTAAAGCTAGCGCCTGCTAGCTTTCTCTCTTGCACAAGCACAAGACCATCTCGAACAACATCATTACAGTGTTGTGCATCTCGAACATCATCTTACCATGGGGAAAATCTAGCATGTGCTAGCTTTCCCTCTTACAAAAGCATATACACATCTCGAACAAGATCAGTCAACTGTGGGGGAAGGCTAGCATGTGCTATCTTTCTCTCTTGCAAAATCACAAGTGCATCTCGAACAACATCATTCCTCTGTGGGGTAAAACTAGTGCATGCTAACTTTCAGTCTTGTAGAAGCACAAGCACATCTTGAATAACATCATTACATTGTGGGGAAAATCTAGCCTGTGCTAGCTTTCCCTCTTTCACAAACACAAGCACCTCTCGAACAACATCATTCTAGCATGGAGGAAAGCTTGCACATGCTAAAATTCCCTCTCATACAAGCACAAGCACATCTCGAATAACATCATTCCACCATTAAGGAAAGCTAGTGCATGTTAGCTTTCCCTATTACACAATCACAAGTGCATCTCGGACAACATCATTCCACCATGGGGTAAAGCTAGCACATGCTAGCCTTCCCTCTTACACAAGCACAAGTGCATCTCAAACAACATCATTCCAGTGTTGTGCATCTCGAACATCATCCTACCATGGGGAAAAGCTAGGGTGTGTTAGATTTCCCTCTTACACAAGCATATACAAGATCATTCCACTATGGGGGAAAGCTAGTGTGTGCTAGCTTTCTCTCTTGCACAAGCACAAGCGCATCTCGAACAACATCATTCCTCCATGGGGTAAAACTAGTGCATGATAAATTTTAGTCTTGTAGAAGCACAAGCACATATTGAATAACATCATTCCATTGTAGGGAAAAGCTAGCGTGTGCTAGCTTTCCCTCTTTCACAAACACAAGCACATCTCGAACAACATCATTCTAGCATGGAGGAAAGCTTGCACATGCTAAACTTCCCTCTTTCACAAGCACAAGCACATCTCAAACAACATCATTCCACCGTTAAGGAAAGCTAGCACGTGTTAGCTTTCCCTCTTGCATAAGCAAAAGTGCATCTCAAACAACATCATTCCACCATGGTAGAAAGCTAGCACCTGCTAGCTTTCTCTCTTGCACAAGCACAAGACCATCTCGAACAACATCATTCCAGTGTTGTGCATCTCAAGCATCATCCTACCATGGGGAAAAGATAGCATGTGCTAGCTTTCCCTCTTACACAAGCATATACACATCTCAAACAAGATCATTCCACTATGGGGAAAGGCTAGCATGTGCTATCTTTCTCTCTTGCACAAGCACAAGCGCATCTCGAACAACATCATTCCTCTGTGGGGTAAAACTAGTGCATGCTAACTTTCAGTCTTGCAGAAGCATAAGCACATCTTGAATAACATCATTCCATTGTGGGGAAAAGCTAGCCTGTGCTAGCTTTCCCTCTTGCATAAGCACAAGTGCATCTCGAACAACATCATTCTACCATGGGGGAAATCTACCGTGTGCTAGCTTTCCCTCTTACACAAGCACAAGCACATCTCAAACAACATCATTCCATTGTTGGGGAAAGCTAGCGCATGCTATATTTCCCTCTTGCACAAGCACAAGTGCATCTCGAACATCATCCTACCATGGGGGAAAGCTAGCACATGCTAGCTTTCCCTCTTACACAACTATATACACATCTCAAACAAGATCATTCCACTGTGGGGGAAAGCTAGCGTGTGTTGGATTTCTCTCTTGCACAAACACAAGTGCATCTCGAACAACATCATTCCTTTGTGGGGTAAAACTAGTGCATGTTAACTTTCAGTCTTGCAGAGGCACAAGCACATCTTGAATAACATCATTCCATTGTGGGGAAAATATAGTGTGTGTTAGCTTTCCCTCTTTCACAAACACAAGCACATCTCGAAAAACATCATTCTAGCATGGAGTAAAGCTTGAACATGTGATACTTTCCTCTTGCACAAGCACAAACACATCTCAAACAACATCATTCCACCGTTAAGGAAAGCTAGCGCATGTTAGCTTTCCCTCTTGCATAAGCACAAGTGCATCTCAAACAACATCATTCCACCATGGTGGAAAGATAGCGCATGCTAGATTTTTCTCTTGCACAAGCACAAGATCATCTCGAACAACATCATTCTAGTGTTGTGCATCTCGAACATCATCCTACCATGGGGGAAAGCTACCACGTAATAGCTTTCCCTCTTACACAAGCATATACACATCTCGAACAATATCATTCCATTGTGGGGGAAAGCTAGCATGTGCTAGCTTTCTCTCTTGCACAAGAACAAGTACATCTCGAACAACATCATTCCACCGTGGGGTAAAACCAATGCATGCTAACTTTCAGTCTTGCAGAAGCACAAGAACATATTGAATAACATCATTCCATTGTGGAGAAAAGATAGTGTGTGCTATCTTTCCCTCTTTCACAAACACAATCACATCTTGAACAATATCATTCCAGCATGGAGGAAAGCTTGAACATGCTAAACTTCCCTCTTGCACAAGCACAAGCACATCTCAAACAACATCATTCCACCGTTAAGGAAATCTAGCGCGTGTTATCTTTCCCTCTTGCATAAGCACAAGTGCATCTCCAACAACATCATTCCACCATAGTGGAAATCTAGCACCTACTAGCTTTCTCTCTTGCACAAGCACAAGACCATCTCGAACAACATCATTCCAGTGTTGTGCATCTCGAACATCATCCTACCATGGGGAAAAGCTAGCGCGTGCTAGCTTTCCCTCTTACATAAGCATATACACATATCGAGAAAGATCATTCCAATGTGGGGGGAGGCTAGCATGTGCTATCTTTCTCTCTTGCACAAGCACAAGTGCATCTCGAACAACATCATTCCTCTGTGGGGTAAAACTAGTGCATGCTAACTTTCAGTTTTGCAGAAGCACAAGCACATCTTGAATAACATCATTCCATTGTGGGGAAAAGCTAGCATGTGCTAGCTTTCCCTCTTTCACAAACACAAGCACATCTCCAACAACATCATTTTAGCATGGAGGAATGCTTGCACATGCTAAACTTCCCTCTTCCACAAGAACAATCAAATCTCAAACAACATCATTCCACTGTTAAGGAAATCTAGCGCGTGTTAGTTTTCCCTCTTGCATAAGCACAAGTGAATATCGAACAACATCATTACTCCGTGGGGTAAAACTAGTGCATGCTAACTTTTAGTCTTGCAAAAGCACAAGCACGTCTTGAATAACATCATTCCATTGTGGGGAAAAGATAGCATGTGCCATGTTTCCCTCTTTCACAAACACAAGCACATCTCGAACAACATCATTCTAGCATGGAGGAAAGCTTGCACATGCTAAACTTCCCTCTTGCAGAAGCACAAGCACATCTCAAACAACATCATTCTACCGTAAGGAAAGATAGTGCGTGTTATCTTTCTCTCTTGCATAAGCAGAAGTGCATCTTGAACAACATCATTCCACCATGGGGGAAAGCTAGCGTGTGTTAGCTTTCCCTCTTACACAAGCACAAGCGCATCTCGAACAACATCATTCCATTGTTGGGGAAAGCTAGCACATGCTAGCTTTCCCTCTTGCACAAGCACAAGCACATCTCAAACATCATCCTACTATTTGGGAAAGCTAGGGCATGCTAGCTTTCCCTCTTACACAAGCATATAAACATCTCGAACAAGATCATTCCACTATGAGGGAAAGCGAGTGTGTGCTAGCTTTCTCTCTTGCACAAGCACAAGCGCATCTCGAACAACATCATCCTTCTGTGGGGTAAAACTAGTGCATGCTAACTTTCAATCTTGCAAAAGAACAAGCACATATTGAATAACATCATTCCATTGTGGGGAAAAGCTAGCATGTGCTAGCTTTCCCTCTTTCACAAACACAAGCACATCTCCAACAACATCATTCTAGCATGGAGGAGTTCTTGCACATGCTAAAGTTCCCTCTTGCACAAGCACAATCAAATCTCAAACAACATCATTCCACCGTTAAGGAAAGCTAGCACGTGTTAGTTCTCCATCTTGCATAAGCAAAAGTGCATATCGAACAACATCATTCCACAATGGGGGAAAGCTAGCGCGTGCTATCTTTCCCTCTTAAACAAGCACAAGCGCATTTCAAACAACATCATTCCAGTGTTGGGGAAAGCTAGCGCATGCTAGCTTTCCCTCTTGCACAAGCACAAGCCCATCTCGAGCATCATCCTACCATGGGGGAAAGCTAGCATGTGCTAGATTTCCCTCTTACACAAGCATATACACATCTTGAACAAGATCATTCCACTATGGGGTAAAGATAGTGTGTGCTAGCTTTCTCTCTTGCACAAGCGCATCTCAAACAACAAATTATTTTCTAGATTGTCTAATCTAGCATTATCAGGAGGAGAAATATCACCATCATCACACTTGTTATGTTCAACTTTATCTTGTAAATATGAGTTGTCCCTATCACGCCAATTCTCTACTTCATTCTCAAACATCCATTCTTCATCTTCCTCTGAAAGAGCCAGTAAAACATCATATGACCTGCCCTGTAAGTAGTCTTTCACAACAGAGCCTTCATCATCAAGGTTTTCTGCACTTGTACAGTGATGTTCATCATTCTCAAGGATTATCGAGCCTACATAGTGCCCTTGTTTCTAATCACTCTCACTTGAAATTGTATCGAGCTCTGAGACAGAGCCATGTTCTTGGTCAGAGCATGGTTTTTTCTGTCCATGTAATGATAAAAGTAAGCACATAATTGTTTTATGCATTTCATATGCATTGGAAGGTGAGAATGTATGGATACATCATCCTCTCCATCATGATTACACTCCTACAGCCTATGGTAATGAGAGCCTAGCATTGTCTTATTTAGAGGAGCATTTGAATTTTAGGTCTTTTGGTCATTCAAGCTATCAAAATTTCCCAATGATTGGATTTCCAGCCATTGGATATAACAACGTAAACGATGATGACCCAACTACAAACACATAGATGAAGTGAAATGATGTGCGTTTGAATGATGCATACCAATAGGTAGAACCTCAGGTAGAGTATTTATATGCCCCCATTTGCCATCAAACCTGAGTAGCAAAAGAACCATGCAGAATACAAATTCTTAACCGGTTGTATGAACCGTTTGTTACAATTTGAGAGGCTGCTAAGCTTTAAGCTTACGGAAATGGACAACTACATGGGGGATAGACTATGCTTTATTGTAGTGCACATGTGCTCAATCCTCTTCGCAAATGTTGTTGCCAAACTCTTGCGGATGATGTTTGATCCTTGTCCAATGACTATATAGGCCCACTTGATTTTAAGTTCATCACTTATGAGGAAGAAAGGGTCTCTAATTGCAGTGTTTAAGGGATGGAGGATATGTCAACATTTCTACCAATCCCTTGGAAGATTACTCTGTGGGTACAGGAAAGTCATAGATTATGAAACTGGGTGACAGAGATTCCTATGTAAAGTTCTTGCAAATTTCTTTAAAGTCCAACCCCATGGTCGAGCTAAGCATAGCCAACCTAGGGAAGCATTAATAGGCTTTAGGTATTACTTGTTTTGAAAAATCCATGGATTAGTTTCATCACAAAAACCAAAATGATATTGAAATCACAGTTTCGGATAGTAATGTCCTTGTTGCTGCAGAAACCCAAGAAAACATAGATAAAATCCCATATCTAATCTGTAAATCCAAACCCAAGAAAACCACACAAATATATATTCAGTACCCTTGACCAAGTCAACCAAGACCATGCCTATATTTAATTCACAACTCTTTCTATCATAAACAAAATACCAAGTTAGCAACCCTTTTTGCTACGCAAACTACCTCTAGCTCAACTTCTTCGTATGATTATCCAATAAATGACATAAGTTGGTCCTATCAGGAAGTCCCTAAGATCAGTAATCCAGTTATGATCTTAAGGTTTTAAGTGTTCTTACTTATATCTTTGATCCACATGGGATGACTCTTCCAAGATAGCATGGGTCTGAACCCACCACTACAAATAGTCCCCGAGAATTGTTCCTTGGAATTAGTATGCATGGATAACTTTAAGAAGTTCTGGAAAAGTAATCTATCCTTCAACCAAATTCAACCTTCAGATCTACAACACTAGATAAATGTTTGAAAACGCCAGTGTAATTTTGAAGGGGTAACAATTACTCTTTTAATGACATAATATTCATCGTGGAATTTTGGTTAAGTGTGCATACTTTTAATGGCATCATATTCATCATGGCATTTTGGTTAAGTATGCATATCCACAAGTAGTTGGTTTTGAGTTTGTTAGAATTACAGAAAAAAATGAAAAACAAAATGCTTTTAAATTCTTGTTTACTAGATCAACACATATGAGAAAAGATATAAACAGATCTTAATACAAACAAAATTTCTGAGTGTAAAAAACAAACCTTTAGCTTACTTCCTGATCAATGAAAGATGTACCTGTCACATGTGTGGATGTAGACCTCTTGTATATGCTTAGAAAATTAGTTTAGGTTCATGGATCAGACCTTTAGGGTTTGATCTCTGTCAATATGGACCGAGGGATAGTTTGCCAAGAAATAGACCATAAAAAGGATGTCTGAGACAGTCGCAGCAAGTACAACAAAACCCCACAATAGAAAACAGCAAGACTTCCAAAGATGAACCAACATTAGCTATATATATCTGTCAAAAATAGACAAAGGCCTTTTATATATTTACAATGGGTCCATTCAAGATAACTGCCAACTAAAGAAAATAGTAAATTAAATGCATGTAGCAGAAGGATGGAAATACATTGTAAATATTGCAATGCATGCAACTTGAAGGTTGAAAGATGTAAATAACTATCATACGTGTTTCTATATAAGATAGAAAAATGCCCTCAAAGGATAGGTATTGCTAATGAGGCATCTTCCTTTGGTTGCATCATTGGTGGGGTGTCCATTAAGTGAGTGCATCCTCATGCACCACATCAATTCCTCCCTATTTAGCTGAAAGTGTACACACTTTCTCAATGAGCTAAGGGAATGTGGCTTCAAACACAGATTGAGAGGACCACTTGACTTGGCTTGGGACTTATGATTTACACTCCATGAGATCAAAGTTATGTTTCTAATTCCAAGTGGATATGATGCACACATATAGTAGTGTATATTTTGCAAAAGGGGGTTGATAATCTCAGATGGTATCTACTAGGTGAGATCTTGCAAAAGAGAAGGTTTATACAACTTCAGGTTATTAATGGTCACCACGTCATGAACGGACAATACTTATGGAATCTATAGACGATATGCATTATCATTGATATTTTGTATAATGGTGTGTGACACATAATGTATAGGTTTGAGTTTGTGATTCTATTGTCCTTTCAAACATTGATTATTGAGATATAAACAGACTTTATCCCCACTTGAAATTGTGTAGGAAATATATGACAGTCTTGTATTGAGCATTTGAATCTGCTAGTGTTGTTGCAACTTGTGAATGGATGTGCTACAATTTTAAACAATGAATGAAGCATGTTTCTATTCATGTTGTTGGTGTGGGGAGGTTGTGGGATGAAGGGTGACTAGTATCTCATAAGGATAGTTAGGGGTTGATACCCATAGCATGCTTCAAATGGTAGGTACCTTGTTGGTATATTCACTGCCCTATTATAGTTGTGGTGTAGTACATGTAAATATGTATCACACTATTTATTGCAAGTGTAATAAATATGAAGTGTGTGTACTAAAATGGGAATCATCACTTTAGTCTATCCATGTGTTTGAGGGTGAAAGGTTGTAGAAAGATAAAATTGACATCCTAGTAATTTCCATAGTGTTTTCCAGAAGGTGTAGAGAAAGTCAGAGCCATGATCAAAGATAATGTCAAGAGGTAGCCCAAAACAAGAAAAAACATGAGAGATGAAGAGTTTGTTGTTACACAATGGCTTTGATACACAATATAAAGATGGACATTTTTTAGAAACAATGAAAACCAATGTAAGTAACCTCCTTAGATACCTTATCGAGTTTGCTTCTATATCCACAAGACTGTGTGTATTTTTGTTTAATTTTCTGATTCAGGTAATTTGACAAACAGTTCGCATACAGTCTTCTTACAAGAGTATGTAAATTAAGATGAAACTTATAATGTTCACACTGATGTATTGGCACAATTAAGAGAGTATTTTCTGTACTCTATTGATTAAACTAGATGGGAAATAATGACAATATCAGTCTCAATACATAGAAGAAAATAAATAGAATAACCTGGGTTATGCAATCTGTGTGTGTTCTTCAAGATCCCAATTCTCCAAGGAATAATCAGAAATAGTATTTATGGAATATATCAGCCCGTAGGTGCCCCGAATATTGCAGCAGCGCTACCATAGATGGAGCTAGTGTAAGGAAACCCCACGACCTCCACACAGCAAAAATGAGTCTCAGAATGAGGAACTCTATCCAAAATAGCAACACAACCTATAGCATCTTAGACACTCGCCCAACCAATGAATAAGAGACTCAGAACAAGGGAGAATAGGATCAGATTTGGCCTTGGTGATTAAAACCCGTCCCACAAAATTGGCCTCTATGCAAGAATTAATGCCCAGAAAATTCGTCCCACCTTGGCAGCAGTCACCCTACTCATAACACGGCCCTCCAGTAGGTAACTCACCCTCCTCTTGAGTAAACAACCTCTTTCTTATTCAAATGTGCACCCAGCAGAGAAGAATAAGAACCCAAATGAGAGATTTGACCCCCCTTCTCAAATTCTTCTTTAACACAGGGTTCAATGTCATCGAGAAATCTTTAGTTCTCACAAGAAAACAATAATCAAGATAACTCTACTAACCATGAATTCCAATGAAGAAATCTGAACCAGAGATAGATGAAGGGTTTACAAAAACCCTCGGTCTCTCTTCTCAAGAGCTCTCACAAATATTTTTATCAAATGAGCAAATACAAAAATGAGGGGGGGCTCCTCTTTTCCCCTCTTTTATTTCTCATTGAATTAATTCTCGCTCACTTTACTTTTAATTTTCTTCTAAAGTCATTTTATGCTTGCACACGTTTCTCACAAAATCGTGTTGCTGCTTATTTCCCCTTTGGGGCTGGGTTGCTCCCAAGTTCGGCCTGGGCACCATATTTTGTTAGCCTTCCAAGAGAGGAGAACCCCACTCGGCACTGAGTCTCGACCAAACTAGCAAACTCATATATCTGATTCTCTACGGTATGATGAATAGTGCACCCCATTTGGATTTGTAAAATTTTAACCATTGATAGATATATGTATTTTTTTTTTGTCTCATGTTATTTCATGCAAGATAGGTGAATAATGTATGTTCATTTAATTCAAAGTCACTTTTTCTTATGGAGCAATTCCAAACATTTGATCTTGGCATGTACAATCATTTCGGATCATTAATAATTCTTGTTCCAAATAAGATAAATCTTCTTAATCATATTCAAACTCAGATGTTTATGGACTTGATGAGAAACACCCATCATTCATAATAGTAGCAACAATAGAAGAAAAAGTGAAAATTTGTGTCATCGTACTAGCAGAGAAAAGGTTTTAGAGTGGTCCGTAGGTGAGTAGCCATGGGTATAGTCTGTGTTCTGATAGGCTTACACAATTTTGGAAAATAATTCTAGAGTAGTGCTTTATTTCTATTATGTGTATCTAGCAATTGCAACTCTATTTGAGTGAGGACATTTGAAGAAATTGTGTTGGGAAACATGTCATTGGTATTGGTCTTGTAGAATTTACACATGCCTAGTTTGTTCAGTAATCTAGAAAATACTAACAATGTTTTGGGCAGTCTGGAGTAAGGTTTTGATAATTAGTAGTTTTTCAGGAGGTTGGAAGCAAGTGGCAGGCTTGTAGGACATACGGGATTAAATCAAGCAATTCAGTATTTTAACACTTTAGTAACAAGCAAGATTTGGGATTAATTTAAAGTATTAACTTAGGTAATTTTGTCTTTTTAACAATTCCAGTGACTAGTGAGTGACAGGTGCGATTTGGGAGTAATTTGAGGTAGAACTGTTGAGAGTTTGGCATGTGTGGAACTTCCAATATAACATTAGATTAAAACTAGGCAGTACTTTGTTACTATCTAACCATCTTTCCAAAGTTGTATTTTCAAGGTTAATTTTGTTGATGTTTTAAGCCTTAACCAAAATATTAATGTAGGGTGTCATTGTAGGAAAGAAACAACTCTTTGGTTAGAGGGTGTAAACCAGCATGGATGTTTTCCAACACTAGAGCCAAGTATCAAGAGTGATAAGTTCCTAGGGGTGAGTGATAGAGCTGATCAATGCCATAAATATTCACTACATGTCTTATGGTACAAATGTATCTTAAGGCATTCTAAGTAGCAGCCTAGCAGGTGCTTCTAGCTTGTGGACTTTTTAGGTGAATGACCGTTACATATGAGCAGATGGATTTCAGGAAGATGTTTTAAATTAATATGAACCTCTTCTCTTTTGATAAAAGGACTGTGTGGACAATGGTTAGTATCATGTATGTCTGATCCACACCTATTGCAATGAACTAAAACTATTTATTTTGAGGTTTCAACCTTTTCCCTTGTTTGTTTGGATTTGTTTTCAGAAATCTTTCCCTTGCCTCTTTTTTACAGTTCTCCTTTAGGACATTGGTTCGCATGATGACTAGGTTGTCTTGTCCAGAAAACCAACAAACTATAGCTTGTTTATCTTGTTTCTTATGTGTTTTCAAATTCATATCCTCAGGAGTGTAGTAATGAGTTTTTTTATACCTTTTAGAGGACTTTCTTAGATATTGCCTTGTGAATTTTCTTAGATAAGTCTTGGATCGGTTGGTTTTTGTAGATCTTACCTTTTCCAAGGATTTCTTTGCCTTCTTTCTTCTTCTTACAGGATCATCTATAGCCAGACCATATGTTTCACAAATAGATCAGTTGTCAAGGAGTCTTTACATTTTTTGAATTGATTTACTAACCTTCATGTTAGTACAGAGATTAACCAGGCATTTGTGACAATTGTATAGATTTCTCCCCAAGTATAAATCTCATAAGGGAGTTTGAATGCCTCTTGGGCCTTAAGATATTCTACAAACTTGCTAGGTAGAGCTACCAAATAAACATGTGTCCAAAGAAAATTCTTGATGTCTTTAACCTCATATATTCTTTGAGTCCATTCTTGGTGGAAGTCTTCATAATGTGACATTTTTCTGCATTTCATATTCATGAGGATCAAAGAATATTTTTCAGCAATTTCCTTTTCAGTGCCACACCAGTGTCTAAGAATTAGTGTAGTAAGGGAACCTATCATGTTCCTTTGTGGGTTCCCATTCTGATGATAAATGGAATCATCTATTTCATATTTCAATACTTCTTTCTCCATTTTTTCAACTAGAGCTGCAAAGGATTGTATCTCCCACCATTTAGACAATGTGTCTCTAAAGCATTGAATAATGGATTTGTGGGCCTTAATCTCAATCTTTCCTTTCATACACATTATTTTATAGGACACATACATCATATCAATGACTTGGCGAAATTTTCTAGTGGTCAGGCCATCAATGTTCCATCCATGTAATGTTATTGACTTGGTTACTCTAGGAAACAATGCTAATGTGTGTGTAGGATCAAAGGTTTACAACATATAAATGATCATACAAATAATAAACGCGACAAAGGATTGCAAAGTTTGTATTATGATATCTATGTGGATTACAAAATGGTCAAATGCGGCTGAATAAACTGACAATACTCGACTAGATCAACAGACAAAGGATCTTAGCCGGAATACAAATAAGCAATGACAGTTGAATTAAATAACAACACTCAGCTAGATCAAAATATAAAAGGATCTTAGCCAGAATACAAATAAGCAACTAAAAGATAATACCCAAAATATGGGAGCACTATGGAATCAATGAAGAATGATGGAAGACCTGGATGATCTTCCCGGTGACTAGGGTGTATCTTTCAACACCGAAATCAGCCAATTGGTGTCTTCCTCCTGGAATACATTGACTATCTCTCCTAAGATGTGCCTCTTCTCCTCAATGACATGTCATAATCTGCATAATGATGAATTAGGTCGTTGACCCTTCCTTTATAGCTTTCCAAAACCCTAAATCATGTTGAAACCCTAATTCATTGTTGACTTCCAAAACCCTAAATCATTGTTGAAACCCTAATTCACTGTTGACTTCTATTTTTATCTCATAATGACTTAAAAGCACTTTTAACCCTTTTTTGCTCAATTTCACTTTCTGAATATAACACCTATGACTGGAGTGACCTCTAGTAACCATGTTTACCCCTCTTTGGCCCTGGCTATAGTCTAACAGGGTGGTTTAGACCATTAAGCCTCCTCTCTGGAGCTCCTATTTGGAAAGGGACATTACATTCCTCCCTTCCCAAAATTGCCTGTCCTCAATAAATACCAGTCTAGGGTGCTGTAACACCTACTCGCTCTCCCAAGTAGCGTCCTCTACTGGAAGCCCTCTCCATCTGATAAAACACTCTCTGATGACCCTACTCCTCAGTTTTCTCTCCCGGAACTCCAAAACCTCCTCTGGAACTAAATCCAACTATCCCTCCTCATCCAATGGGGGAAGCTCCTCTGATGTGCTAATGAATTGTCCCACTGCCTTTTTTAGGCAAGACACGTGGAAAACGTTATGAATATCGCTCCCCTATGGAAGCTCTAGCTCATAATCAACCTCACCTACTCGGCACATGATCCTGTAAGGACCATAAAATCTGGGCTTGAGCTTCTCGACCCCGCTCTTCTTCAAAGATGACTTTCTGTAGGGTTGGAGTCTCAATAAAACCAAATCTCCAACCTCAAAGCTGCGCCCTATCCTGTGCTTGTCCGCACTTATCTTCTGTCGGTTTTGCGCCGTCTGTAGGTTCTCTTTCAACAACTTGAGAATATCCTGACTCTCTATGATCCAATCCTTGGCATTGGGAGCTCTGCTCTTCCCAAAGACCAAGTCTACCAAAGTGGGAGCATCATATCCATACAATGCTCGGAAGGGTGTCATACCAATGGACATGTGGAAGGTGGTGTTGTCAAAATGTTCTCCTAAATGTAACCACTTTACCCACGTTCTCTGTTGTCCTCCTACATAGTTCCTCAAATACCCTTCAACCCACTTGTTGACAACCTACTAGTGAAGCGTCGATGAAGTTGTGGGTGGCCCCACCATCTATCAAGGTGATTTCCCATTGCCCCTGAATAATCCCTCTGATACGGAGGGTATCATACCTGGGAACACTAGAATGGGTCACTATAACTCCTCCCTTTGTTGGTTTCCTCTTGTTAGCCTGCTCTGGCGGTTGTGGGACTACTGGAGGATGGGCTCCTGCCGGTGTTGGTGTTCTATGGGGAGGTTGCTCCTCTGTTGGTGTTGACTCCTCCTCTAAACTAGTGGATCCACTATCCTTCACCTCCTCCTCACTTTCCACGTTGCCTATTGCTACCTCAATATAATGAATATCTCCCTTGCCCATGCACCTGTGGCCTCAGACCCATGGATCTCTGCAGCTAAAGCAAATCTTCTTCTTCATAAGCTCTCACCTAGTCTCATCATCCAACTTCTCCTTGCCCTTCCATTCTCTCTAGAATGGCTTCCTGTCTCAATCCCTGTGGGGCACAAATGGTTTGGAGAAAGTTTTAATCTTTGGCACTGAGTCTGCCAGATCTTGAGTGCGAAGGATGGCATCCTGCAAAGTGGGAGGCCTGTATGCCTTCACCCATCCTCTCAAAGGCTCTGTGAGTCCTTTTGTGAATAGAATGATCATCCTGGTCTCTGATATATCTGTCACTACCATGCATACCTGCTGAAACTCTATAATGAATGCCTCTATTGTACCAGTTTGTATCAACTGGGATAGATCCTTAACGTGTATCTCGAGATCCTTCCTGTCAAACCTATCCATGAGCCTATCTGTAAACTCCCTATAGGAGGTGATGTGACTGTGACCCAATGTCACCAGTCCATGATACCACCACTTGTGTGCCTCACCCTCCAAGTGTAATGTCACAAAACTGATGGCCTTTGTCTCGGTCATCTAGTTGATCTTGTAATACATGTCTAGCTTCTATACCCAAGATCTGGCGGTGTATTTGGACGATCCATCAAAAGAAGGGATGGTGATTTTCCCAACTTTTCAGATGAAATCAAGGTTATGCCCCTGTTTTTGTTGTGGTCCTCCCCTCTGCGGATCTCTAGGGTGGTTCTTGAGTCTGAGTCCATAGTACTTGACTAAGGTCATTTCCTAATGGAAGTCNACATGTCTAGCTTCTATACCCAAGATCTGGCGGTGTATTTGGACGATCCATCAAAAGAAGGGATGGTGATTTTCCCAACTTTTCAGATGAAATCAAGGTTATGCCCCTGTTGTTGTTGTGGTCCTCCCCTCTGCGGATCTCTAGGGTGGTTCTTGAGTCTGAGTCCATAGTACTTGACTAAGGTCATTTCCTAATGGAAGTCATGACCCAATGTTGTGTACTCCCTCCTATACTTTGCAATGTCATCGGCATGAGTGGGTGGCCTCTGTGCTATCAGTGGTGGTGCT
Source organism: Picea mariana (assembly GCA_032191745.1). Lineage (NCBI taxonomy): Eukaryota > Viridiplantae > Streptophyta > Pinopsida > Pinales > Pinaceae > Picea > Picea mariana. The sequence continues at coordinate 231,565 of JASDQU010102141.1, forward strand.
GCTACCGGGGGTGCCCTCTGGAAACTAGGAAACAAGGGTCTGGGAATCCTACTTGTAGAGGTGTATGTGTGAGAGGGTGACTGGGGCCTACTGCCTGCTCTCAAGTTCCCCTATGCTGCATGTGGGACTTGTGTATCTGGGGTGCCCACTCTACCTAATCTATCAACCACCTATGCCAAGGACTGAGACATGGTCCGGTGACTAGCTAACATATCGTTGATAACCTACATGAAATATTTCTCTAGATCTACGGGGGCCTTTCCACTGCCCTCTGGTCACTCATATCTATCTCCTAGCATCCTCTTTGCCTCGTTCTCAGCCTCATGCTCTGCCCTTCTCTCTGCTTCTCTGTGTGCCTCTTCCTCTTCCTCTGAGCTAGGAGGAAAAGGGGGGAAATCACCTACGTGTTCATGACCCTCTGGGTCTTCTGCTGCACTCATTGTCTTTAGTCATAGGCTAGCAGGACTAAATCTCTAATACCACTGTAATGTTCCTAACTTGGCCAGTCTAGGAAACGTTGCTAATGTGTGTATAGGTTCAAAGGTTTACAGCATATAAATGATCATACAAATAATAAACGTGACAAAGGACTGCAAAGTTTGTATTATGATATCTCTGTGGATTACAAAATGGCCAAATGCAGATGAATAAACTGACAATACTCGACTAGATCAACAGACAAAGGATCTTAGCTGGAATACAAATAAGCAACTACAGTTGAATTAAATAACAACACTCGGCTAGATCAAAAGACAAAAGGATCTTAGCCAGAATACAAATAAGCAACTAAAAGATAATACCTGAAATATGGGAGCACTGTAGAATCAATGAAGAATGATGGAAGACCTGGATGATCTTCTCGATGACTAGGGTGTGTCTTTCAACATCGCAATCAACCAACTAGTGTCTTCCTCCTGGAATACACTGAATTATCTCTTAATGTCACTTTCTGAATATAACACCTGTGACTGGAGTGACCTATAGTAACCCTTTTTACCCCTCTTTGGCCCTGGCTATAGTCTAACGAGGTGGTTTAGACCATTAAGCCTCCTCTCTGGAGCTCCTATTTGGAAAGGGATATTACAATCTAGAATACCAATCATCAGTAAAACTTTGAGCTTCAGGGAGCCTTCCTCTAAAATCCAGGTGAAAAATTGGTTTCCCCCACCTCATATTGAGGATATATTGGATCATCTAGTGCATGCTCACTACTTCACTAAGTTGTACCT
>JASDQU010102141.1:280420-308804 GCA_032191745.1 Picea mariana
CGAGTCATCTAACAAGAGCCTGGTAAATATAATCAAGAAAGTATTAGATGAAAACAAAAGGTCTTGGCATGTACACTTAAAATACGCATTGTGGGCGAATCGCATAAGCACAAAAAGGTCTATTGGCATTTCACCTTTCTAGATGGTATATGGGACAGATGTTGTGCTACCTATAAACCTAGCGCTTCCAGTGATGAAGTTATGGCAAGATCAAAATGAAGAACCCAATCATGTCACTAGGAGGATAAATAAGTTGATTGAGGTTCAACAGCATAGGGTCAGAGTAGATGAAAAGTTGCAGAAATACCAAGATGACATGAAGGCATTATTCGACCGCAGAGCAAAGGACAAAGATTTCCTCCCAGGTGATTTAGTATTAAGGTGGGATGCAAGAAAGGAGGAAGCAGCAAAACATGGTAAATCTAACCACCTCTGGTATGGGCCATTCAGAGTCTCGGCTCTGGAGAGGAAAAATTCTTTCCTGCTGGAAAATATAGACGGTGAAATCCTCAACGCCCCTGTCAACGGGCATTATCTGAAGCATTATATGACGTAACAGTCACCAAATATATATATATATATATATATATATATATATATATATATATATATATATATATATATATATATATTTCATTTACGCATTGCTTTTTTATTTTCTTTTTCTTTCATGAACTTTCGACACCTTTCGGATAGCCCCGATAATCTTCATATCTGCCTCTTATAGGATTTCAGTTGCACACAAAACAAGCAGGAGAAGTAAACTGAAAGTTGGTGTAAGAAATAAATCGGCTTAAACAGGTGATACCCAAGAAATTTTATATTATGCAAAGAAACTGAAACGAAAAGGTATAGATAAGATTTTCTAAAGGACATGTTCTAAAGGACTATCAAAGAAAATCGAGGTAACCTCATTCAAACAGCAATACCAGCTGAACTGATAAATAAAAGAGTTGTTTCTTTGTTTAATCGTCTATAAAAAATTAAGGCAAATTAAATGATTCACCCAAATTAAAAGCAGTCAGTCGAAGTAAAGTACCCCCGAAAAAGATCTACAAGAGTCAGTTTTGAGATTTTGACCTCTGTATTTTTAGTCTGTAGGTCACTATCTGTCACCCTTTTCTATCTTCGGGTTTACCTTTTAAAAAGTCAAGCATCTTTCCATTTCGCACAAGAAGGGATAAGAGTTTTTTTTTCAACCTCATGAGCTTCAAAGTAGATTGTGGAAAGAAGGCAGGTCTTCACAACTCCTCGATCCCCTGCTAAACGAAGGGATGCTTAAAGTGATCCTAACTTTCCTAGGTTTTTCAACAATATCGGAGGATGGAGGCTTGCCAAATAGAATGCCCTAAGAAAGTTATTTTCCCTTTTTCCCTGAGAACGAAGGTGTTGTGAAGGTCAAGGGAAGGTTGGTACCGAGTAATCAAAGTAAGTTGACATACCTATAATGCAAAATATTACAGATATATCAGCCCTGAACAAACTGATTGCCCCCATCTTTGTGCTCTAAAAAGAAAATTATAAGACAGGTGGTGAAAGGAAATTCAGAAATGATTACCCCCACCTAGTCTAAGAGATGATGAAAGGAAATTCAGAAATGATTTCCCTCGTATCAACATTTAAATGCATAAATATATTCCGAAGTGGTGAAAGGAAATTTAGTAAAAGGGGCCAGATAACTTCACTGGGGTACTGAACAGGCTCGCTATCAGTGAAGCAATATTTGAGATATCTGTAAGGTTGTTATACATGAATATCACTCTACTCTGGTAACCAATTCTTTTTAAAATCCTGATCTACATCCCAAGCTCAGACAGGACTTCCCAATTAAAAACATATAATCTTCTTCTTTTGATGCAAGCTGATAGCCACAAGATCTGTTGGGTCTCCTAGAACTGTTTTGATTGTCTTAAGGCAGATCTGAATTTAGTAACGGGAAAGAGAAAGTCGTGAAAGGGACTACGGCTAAGTTTAAAAAGAGTATCTGAGTTTGAAAATCTTTTCAAGGTAAAAAATGAAGTCTCTTTCCCCCTTCGATACCCTGTTCTCAGGAACCTTTTCGCCTAATTTAAGCTATTGACTCCATTTACCCAATATTGGCACGTGGTCTACTGTTCTTCCCGTCTTACAAGAAAACAGGATCCCTAGTTGGAGCCTATGTTGGAGCTGCCTTTGTTTTTTCTAGCCCGTCTCAAATTTCATGTCTTAATGCTCGAAATCGAAAGATGGTTTTCGTATTTTTCGTCTTTGGTTTCAAAATTTCTGAATTATTATCATGCAGCAGCGATGATTATTGTACTCTCGAGGTGAGTTCTACTTTTCGGAAAAAAAAATTTGCCCTTTTGTTCTACCTTGGGATTTCGCATGTTGGATGCTATAGATCACGTAGTTCACAAGTCCTGACCAACAAAACAGTGAAATCGCTTTAAAATTTTACCCCAGGTCAGTAACGGGAGTAAAGTTTTCCTAAATCATGATTGAACATTATTGGGTTTTCGCGCCTTGGCATTCACTAAATCCAGAACTCGCATTATCGTATTCCCGATAGCTGAAACCACGACTTCCACATGTTAGTAACCCGTGTCAAAGTAAAGGAAAAAACTAAGCCATGGTTAAGTTTTGTCGGAAATTCACCACTCGGTGTGTTCTCTTTTAAAAAACTACATTGTCTAAGCCTGAGTCACAAAGTCGCGATAAAGATACGAACATAATTAATTAAACACTTAATCTGAGTTTATCTTCCCTTTTAATTAAAACGTATTATCGCGTTCTCGCAGTTTCGTAGCTCGGCATGCAAACTTCCCGGAAAATTACCTTCGAAGCTCCGAGTCGCGATATGGCGAATATAAATAATTACGTAATTAATTAAGCACCTAATCACAATTACATTTTTATTAACCAAAATCAATTATCACAATTTCGGGGGTTAGAGGTTCAAAGGGTTGAAGAAAAAATGCTTGATACAACAAATACCGAAAGGTTAAATTAACTTTGGTAAAATCGGATTAATTAAGCTAAATTAATATCTCCTGTGTTTTGATGCTTGCACAGTTTACGAAGCAGTCTTAATCCTTCCTTACGCCAACTAACATTTCGAACCGCCAAAATTTATGGCATTAATTAGAAATAAGGTGAATCAACAAATAAAGATCGGGTTTTTATTGCTAAATTTATTTCTAAACATGATTTGACAGATCCGTTCTAAAAAGTACCGAGTTTTTGAATATATATAGAGTTGTTATTCGTTATAACAAATGAATTTCTATATTACGTAGATCACACTTTCTCAGCGAGCTAACTTCTTTATGTATACGTATTTTTATCGCAGAAGAGCTAAAGCAGGATCTCCAGTCATGGCCCCATGAAAAGCATCCAAAGCCAATGTTGAGATTTTGGGACAAGGTTTAGAAAACGTCACTGATACTTCACCTCGAAGTTTCGACTCGGTCCCAAACTAGTTGTTCGTTTCTGATGTTCTGTAGGCCAAATTAGTGGATTATTCCGATGATTCCAGTGACAATGAAAAAGATGACATAAACACCAAGTATAATATCGTCATTCAATCGGGAATGCATAAAGTACCGGCCAGGCCACGACTACTCCCCTATTATGATATGGTCCGATGGGCATTAGACCATGTGGACATACCAACCAGAACCATCATGAATAAGCAGAAGATCACCATTGGGACTTTCAGGCCTGAACATCTGCAAGCCATGTACAAGTTGCCCACAGCGTCCGACCTTACATATGATGCCGAATTCGGGATGGTCAGATGCTAGAGTGGAAATCTCTGAAAGTAAAGTGATAGATATCCGGATGTTCCAGTCCCAGGTGATAGAGATTCAGAGAAAATTCTTTGTGGCCCAATGAAATTTACTCGCCAAGGTAGAGGTGATTCAGGACAACTGTTTGCTGGTAAATCAAGTTTTGGAGAATTTAACTACTAGAGAAGGGAAGCTGGAGCAGCACGGGTCGCCTTCTAAGAGGCTATGATAGCCACAAACAACAGGGATTCGGGAAGTAATCCCAAGTTCTCCATTTCAGAGTAGACCAGAGGAAACATTCTATTGAAAGAATGGGAGCACAACATCTCAGAAGGCAAGCTGCAAGCCAAAAGGGTAACGAATTCCTTAGAAGAGGACTTTTGTTCTATAGATGGTAATATTCTAGGCATTGATAGCGGAGGTAATGCCTAAGCAATGATTCAAATGAATATGGAAAAAATCTCGCTTGATTTAAAGGAAAATGAGGAAAGAGATTCAGCCGAGATCTCACAAGTGACTATGGCAGACATAGTCCAAATAGATAAATGTATGATTAAACCAAGTGCGTAATTATGTGCTATCGACATCATAGATAGACAGATGGAAGACAAGCTTCCACAATTAGCCCGAGATTGTTACTCTTTTGAAGCCAATTGTCAAGCAGAACCGTCAAGGATGATATCTCGGCTGGTTGAAATATGTGTCACCTGTACCGAGCACGCGCGAGGACAAGCTTCTGGCACCAAATGAAGACAAAGAAGAAGAAATGGAGCAATTGCTCTTCTCCCTATCATAACTGAAAATTTTGCAACGATTGAGATTCCATCTTATTGTAACACTGTATAAATATACCATAGAAAGAAAGAAAAAGGGTTGGAGCTTTTTGTGTCAATTGTAACAGAGTTTTTACATTTTGAGAGTTAATACAAAGCAAATATGAAGATTCTTAATTCCGTCATGACTGTGTTATGAGTTTGTTTTCTTGTATCTCATTTTTCGTTTCATTTCATATTCACATCTGATGAATGCTTCGCTATAATTTAGTACAACCTTTACTATAGTGAATGAATTTTGGTTTTCTATATTGTTTATTGTCTTTCCTCTATACCAGCTATCAGCAGGTATAAGACTAGTCAACACTTTCAGAATTCTATATATATTTTATGCTTCATCGGGTGATTTCTTTACATTTTTCTTCTTCTGTTTATACGTGAGATTCTCCCTTGATAGGATCCTTACTCGATAGATAGATAAATGTTTTCTCGCACCTCATACACTTTATTAAAATATAACCCAGTTACAGGAAAGAGCCTTTGATTTTCACCTCGTTTTATTCCTAAAACCGTAAACTCTCTTTCATACGACCGAATTGAGACAGCACTTAATTTCCCTCCGAAGTTTTCTTATTTTACTGTTCCTCCATGACTGTCCCTGTACCAACACAGCCCAATATCGAACCCGGATTATCAAATCAAACGCACATTGCCTTAAACCTTTTCGATACTATTCTTAAAACAACCACTACCCAGGTTGAACTCGAACGTTCATGGGCAGCGATTGAACAGGATATAAACATTTAGGAATAGTTGGAAGCTAGACAACGCCAACACCGAAATCTTCCCTAGTTTCCCTTGCCGAAGGTTGACGTTTCTTTCTTCTCTACCCTTTACCCACTTTCATATGCCTAGACACTGTATTTCTAAGCCTTAAGTACAGACTCTAGAACAACACATTCAATAGTGCAAATGCGGTCATGGATACAAGCACAAGAAATAACATAGAATCGAACACAAACAAAGGTCTACCATTTATGCATTCAGATAAACACTATAATAACACACATTTGGGAAAATATTCCTATGTTATATTAATTCAATTGAAACTTGCATACATTCATGCAACACTTCTCTGTAGCTCCCAATTCTCGACTGCAACGGTAATCTATGCATTAGATTCAACAGCCTTTCAACCAACCTCTACTATGCAACAATACAAATCAGCTCCCAATGAGAATTTGTACCAACCATGATGTCAAATCAAGACAATGTATCCTGTTTTGAATTGAAGCTCTTCCATGAAATGTTTTGAAAAGAGATAATTTGTACCAACTTTCAGCCACACTTTGGCTACACAACATACTACTACTAGAGGTCTTAGTGGTGCAAGGAGTGCACAACACTGGACTTGGAGAATCATGAAATAATACCCCTTGTCATGTTAGCTTAGCTAAACGAAAGAGCTTATGTTAATGGTTCACCCCCGAAAAGTGACATTGGGTTGAGAATAGTGCCCCATGTTGTGATAATTTTGTTGAATGAAAGTGCCCATGTTGTAATAATTTTGTTGAATGAAAGTGCCCCTTGAAAAGTGACTTTTATGAAACAATACCCTCTATTGTCCCAACTTAGACAAACAAAAGTTCTCATGTGACTTTCACAAAATCATGACCCTTGTCATGACAACTTAGCCAAACGAGAGTGCATGTGTTAATGGTTCACTCCTTGGAAGGTGGTTTTGAGGGAATAGTACCCCTTTTGGTAATGGCTTAGTGGAATGTAAGTGTTCTGTGTTAATGGTTTTCCCCTAAAAAGGTGACTTATATGGCATAGTTATCTTGATGGGGATAACATCATTGAATGAAAGTGTTTGTATTAATGGTTCAGCCCTCGAAAAGTGATGTTGACTATATCATCATTAAATCCCTCATCTTCAAGGAGCCACCAAAGGATCTCCAATTGGCCTCAATCATTGCCAAAGCTACAAAGCTAACCTAGAAGCTGAACAAACACACTCTCTATCATGTCCTGTGAGAAAATAATGGAAAGACGGATAAATTGTTGTAAATTTTTAAGCTATTGGTTCGGTTTTAGAGGAATTATTTGAAGGAGAAAGGATATGGATCCTCTTTGGTCTGATCCTTGTTTGGAAAGGCTAATTGAGAGTTGGAAGCTCTGCCACCTTGTGTCCCTCGACCCTTTCAATATCCCAAATAGAATTTCAGCCACACTTTGGCTACACAAGATACTACTACTAGAGGTCTTAGTGGTGCAAGAATTGCACAACACTGGACTTGGAGAATCATGAAATAATACCCCTTGTCATGTTAGCTTAGTTAAATGAAAGAGCTTATGTTAATGGTTCACCCTCGAAAAGTGACATTGGGTTGAGAATAATGCCCCATGTTGTGATAATTTTGTTGAATGAAAGTACCCATGTTGTCATAATTTTTTTGAATGAAAGTGACCCTTGAAAAGTGACTTTTATGAAACAATACCCTCTATCGTCCCAACTTAGCCAAACAGAAGTCCTCATGTGAATTTCAAAAAATCATGACCCTTGTCATGAAAACTTAGCCAAATGAGAGTGCATGTGTTAATGGTTCACTCCTCGGAAGGTGGTTTTGAGGGAACAGTACCCCTTTTGGTAATGGCTTAGTGGAATGTAAGTGTTATGTGTTAATGGTTTGCCCCTAAAAAAGTGACTTATATGGAATAGTTCTCTTGATGGGGACAACATCATCGAATGAAAGTGCTTCTATTAATGGTTCACCCCTCGAAAAGTGATGTCGACTATATCATCATTAAATCCCTCGTCTTCAAGGAGCCACCAAAGGATCTCCAATTGGCCTCAATCATTGTGAAAGCTACAAAGCTGACCCAGAAGCTGAACAAACACACTCTCTATCATATCCTGTGAGAAAATAATGGAAAGACGGATACTTTGTTGTAAATTTTTAAGCTATTGGTTTGGTTTTAGAGGAATTATGTGAAGGAGAAAGGATATGGATCCTCTATGGTCTGATCCTTGTTTGGAAAGGCTAATCGATAGCTGGAAGCTCTGCCACCCTGTGTCCCTCAACCCTTTCAATAGCCCAAATAGACTTTCAGCCACACTTTGGCTACACAAGATACTACTACTAGAGTTCTCACTGGTGCAAGGAGTACAAAACACTAGACTTGGAGAATCATGAAATAATACCCCTTGTCATGTTAGCTTATTTAAATGAAAGAGATTACGTTAATGGTTCACCCTCGAAAAGTGACATTGGGTTGAGAATAGTGCCCCATGTTGTGATAATTTTTTTGAATGAAAGTGCCCATGTTGTAATAATTTTGTTGAATTAAAGTGCCCCTTGAAAAGTGACTTTTATGAAACAATACCCTCTATCATCCCAACTTAGCCAAATGGAAGTGCTCATGTGACTTTCACAAAATCAGGACCCTTGTCATGAAAACTTAGCCAAATGAGAGTGCATGTGTTAATGGTTCACTCCTCGGAAGGTGGTTTTGAGGGAATAGTACCCCTTTTGGTAATGGCTTAGTGGAATGTAAGTGTTCTGTGTTAATGGTTTGCCCCTAAAAAAGTGACTTATATGGAATAGTTCTCTTGATGGGGAAAACATCATCGAATGAAAGTGCTTGTATTAATGGTTCACCCCTCGAAAAGTGATGTCGACTATATCAGCATTAAATCCCTCATATTCAAGGAGCCACCAAAGGATCTCCAATTGGCCTCAATCATTGCCAAAGTTACAAAGCTAACCTAGAAGCTGAACAAACACACTCGCTATCATGTCCTGTGAGAAAATAATGGAAAGACGGATACTTTGTTGTAAAGTTTTAAGCTATTGGTTTGGTTTTAGAGGAATTATGTGAAGGAGAAAGGATAGGGATCCTCTCTGGTCCAATCCTTGTTTGGAAAGGCTAATCGAGAGCTGGAAGCTCTGCCACCCTGTGTCCCTCAACCCTTTCAATAGCCCAAATAGACTTTTAGCCACACTTTGGCTACACGAGATACTACTACTAGAGGTCTTAGTGGTGCAAGGAGTGCACAACACTGGACTTGGAGAATCATGAAATAATACCCCTTGTCATGTTAGCTTAGTTAAATGAAATAGCTTATGTTAATGGTTCACCCTCAAAAAGTGACATTAGGTTGAGAATAGTGCCCCATGTTGTGATAATTTTTTTGAATGAAAGTGCCCATGTTGTAATAATTTTGTTGAATGAAAGTGCCCCTTGAAAAGTGACTTTTATGAAACAATACCCTTTATCATCCCAACTTAGCCAAACGGAAGTGCTCATGTGACTTTCACAAAATCATGACCCTTGTCATGACAACTTAGCCAAACGAGAGTGCATGTGTTAATGCTTCACTCCTCGGAAGGTGGTTTTGAGGGAACAGTACCCCTTTTGGTAATGGCTTAGTGGGATGTAAGTGTTTTGTGTTAATGGTTTGCCCCTAAAAAAGTGACTTATATGGAATAGTTCTCTTGATGGGGACAACATCATCGAATGAAAGTGCTTGTATTAATGGTTCACCCATCAAAAAGTGATGTTGACTATATCATCACTAAATCCCTCGTCTTCAAGGAGCCATAATCCAGAAAGATCTTTTAATGACTGTGGTTGAGTTATTAATTGCATGTGTTCATTAACCATTTAAGAAGATGAATGAAAGAGGATGAATTTAATGAGGAAACATAGCAGAAAAAACAAAATATACAGATTTGAACTGAAGCAATAAGAACAGAAAACCATCACAAGAGAATTGATAATGGAGTTTGGCACAAAATTGCCTACATCTCCGGGCCTTTGTCTCAATGGGGGAGGATTCTTTATTAATTATTCAATGCTTGTATAGTACAGAAAAAGTACATCAAATGGATCTCATACTAGTCTCATTGTGTTCTTCTTGACCTCAGAAATCCAACACAACTGACGGCACTGAAAAATACTGAGTGTAACTCCCAGAAATGGTCCGCAAGCGTCTGCTCCTCAACAGCTTCCCTGCATAAAAATGGCTTTGGCTTGGCTTTGCTTCAGCATAACTCTGATATGACTCTCATAAATGGACTCAAATAGGCCTTGTTTTTATAGATCTGAAGTTGGTTATCCATCCCCAACTTCCTCCCAAAATCTGGGCTCAAATCCCCCTTCAAATGGCCCAAAATTCCCAAAAAATCCAATTTTTGGGCATAAAATCAGGGAAAAATCACTTCTGTATAGTTAAAAACCCATTTTTAATCAAAAATACACAGAGTGGCTCCTTTTGGGCTGGGTGCACCCTTGGCTCCTAGTCATTAGGAATCTGCATAGGATCACAAGCTAAAAATGAGGGCACTTAGCTAGGCTAAGCCCCTTTTGGAGCGCGCCCCCCTGATCTCATGGGATTCTCCTCAAAACCAGGGCTAAGTTTTATCCATTGGGTGCCCCCCTTGTTAATTCATCACCTTTATTTATTTTATTTTGTGTTTTAGTGTTACAAGCACCACCAAGGGCACGTTGGCAAGGGACCTTTGTCAAAGGCTTTGCTGACCCAAGAGGTCATGGGATCAAACCCCATGGACTCCAATAAAACTTTTTTCACCAACCATTAACCAATGCCATGGTACCACGTGGCAGGCCATGATTGGGCCACGTGGCACCCAACCATTTTCCAAACAAATGCCACTTGTCAGCTATTGGTTGGATCCTTGTCACTGACCAGTCACCTTCTGCTGGACTACCACTTGTCTCTGCCATGTCATCACTGCTGATGTCATGCTGATGTCATCATTTGACTAGACCTTTTGACTTTTTTCCTATTTGGGAAAATGGTCAGAGTACGATAACTCTCGCATACAGCATTTGTTTGCAAAAGTAAATATATGGACGAAATCGAGAGAACGAGCCAGACGCAATGGCATTGGTCTCGTCAAAATCTGAGCACTTTCATTTTTGAGCATTTTTCAGCCCTATCACTCTCTTGGATCCGATTCTGGATCACACCTCCCCACTAAAGGACTTTTTGGTCCCCAAAAGGTTACTAACTAGTTAACAAGCTCGGGATAGGCCACCCGACTTGTCCTCTGTCTCTGAACTCTGTCATGTGCACTTGTCTCATCAAGATCAATTGTAACACAATCATGACAACTAACAGCATATTGTTAGCCATTTGAACCCTGTTACATCTTACTGAAGCCACTATCATCCATGTAGACAACATTACTAATGATAGCATCAAAAATACGATTGCAAATGAGTTGATATACTTGTAATATTTGCATGACATGAGCTTATCTTGAAGCAACTTATGATTGATTTTCCATTCAACAATCATTTCTTGTTTTTGCTTAAGATTGATTACTTCATTTGAAACAATTATTGGTTTGTTGCTTGCTTGCACTGCCTTCTTTAATTGTTACATTGTTTGAAGTGTTTTATTTGCCTTAACATGATGAGCATGAACCACATAATCTTGACCTGCTTTGGTTAATTGATATTGATTCTTTGTCCTGTAGAAGATTGCCTTGTGATCATATAAGTATGGACTACCTAAGACCATTCCACATTCTCTTAATAGCACTACATCACATGTTACTTCGTCCACATACTTAGATGAAATTGCAAATTTGATTGTGCACTGCTTTGTTATGTGCATTTGATGATGATTGCTTATCCATTTAAGTGTGTAAGGCTTATGATGTGCTTGTGTTTTTAACCCCAATTTCTTAACCAATTTTTCTGAGATTAGATTAGATTGAGATCCATTGTCGATTAATGTGTCTATCTTAGTGTGTCGCATGATGGTCCTTATATGAAACAAGTTACTTCTACAATCAATTCCTTCACCAATTTTACTTGTCATACCAACCAATGAGATCTTTGATTCATCACTTGAATCTGATCCCAAGTCTGTGGGTCTTGTTGTCGTTGCCACTGTTTGCATTCCCTTCTTTTCCTTGAACCACTTTGGCCTCTTCTCAGGATGCAACTACCAACATCTGTCCTCATCATGTCCCTCTTTCTTGCAATGATTTCAAGAGGGCTTCCCTTCCTTCCTCTTCACTGCATTTGAATTCTTTCCATGCCATTTCCTCTTGTCCTCTTTCTGTGAAGACAATGATTCCCCTGACACACCTGCTTTCCCTGCTTCAATATACGTAGATTGAACAGAAACCTCATCAACGTTAGTGGGTCCAAACATGAATACAGTTTTTCTAATATGCATAGGTAAACCTCCTATATACTTCATAAGAGTTTCTTGTGTTTGTAAAGGGATATCTAACATCAATGCCATTTTTCGAAAGCCATCAGTATACTCTTGCACTGTTTGTCCTTTTCTTAGTTTTAAATATTTCCATTCAGTTAATGCTTTTTGTTTATAACCCAAAGGATAGAATTGTTTCCTAAGTGCAGAAATGAAGCTTTTCCATGATGGAAATACATTACCCACTTGTTGTGTTCCATTTTGCAACTTGCTTTGCCACCATATGAGAGTTTTGCCTGCAAGTCTCCAAGATGCCAACTTGATTTGTGTGGCTTCATCCTTGATTTGTTGCACACTGCAGTAAACCTCCATCTTCCTAACCCAATTGTCAAGTCTCTCTACATTAACTTCACCATCATATATGGGTAACTCAAATTTAACATCAAGTTTTAACAATGGCATTTCCTTATTATGTTTATGAACATGTTTCTTTCCATTAGATTTAGAACTTGAACTTGAAGAAGAAGGAGAAGAAGGAGGTGATGATGGAGGTGAAGGAGGAATTTGAGGAGGATCCTCTTCCTCTTCACTTTTTCCCTTTGAAGATTCACCTAGATTTGGCCTTTTCCGTTCCAAGTAATCCTCATACAAAATTTTCACCATCTCCGACATAGAAAGTTTTCCGAAACTCTTTCTCATCCTGAGAAAGCCCCTCTTCCGATGCCATCTTCTCGTTGTGAGAATCTCTCTTTCTCAATCCAATTAATGGATTCTCTGCAACAAGCTCACCTTCACCACGTTGTATCTTTTCCCTGGTTAACATGCAAAACTCAAATCCAAACGTCAACTAGATCTGATACCTCTTGATCCATAAAGATCTTTTAATGACTGTGGTTGAGTTATTAATTGCATGTGTTCATTAACCATTTAAGAAGTTGAATGAAAGAGGATGAATTTAATGAGGAAACATAGCAGCCAAAAGACAATATAAATATCTAAACTGAAGTAATAAGAACAACAAACCATCACAAGAGAATTGATAACGGAGTTCGGCACAAAATTGCCTACGTCTCCGGGCCTTTGTCTCAGTGGGGGAGGCTTCTTTATTAATTCTTCAATGCTTGTACAGTATAGAAAAATTACATCAAATGGATCTCATACTAGTCTAACTATGTTCTTCTTGACCTCAGAAATCCAACACAACTAATGGAACTGAAAAAGACTGAGTGTAGCTCCCAGAAATGGTCCGCAAGTGTTTGCTCCTCAACAGCTTCCCTGCATAAAAATGGCTTTGGCTTGGCTTTGCTTCAGCATAACTCTGATATGACTCTCCTCCATGGCCTCAAACAGGCCTAGTTTTTATAGATCTGAATTTGGTTATCCATCCCCAACTTCCTCCCAAAATCTGGGCTCAAATCCCCCTTCAAATGGCCCAAAATTCCCAAAAAATCCAATTTTTGGGCATAAAAGTAGGCAAAAATCACTTATGTATAGTTAAAAACCCATTTTTAATCAAAAATACATAGAGTAGCCTCTTTTGGGTTGGGCGCTCCCTTGGATCCTAGTCATTAGGCATCTGCATAGGATCACAAGCTAAAAAGGAGGGTGCTTAGCTGGGCTAAGCCCCTTTTGGAGCGCGCCCCCCTAGTCTCATGGGATTCTCCTCAAAATCAGGGCTGAGGTTTATACATTGGGTGCCCCCCTTGTTAATTTATCACCTTTATTTATTTTATTTTGTGTTTTAGTGTTGCAAGCACCACCAAGGGTGCGTTGGCAAGGGACCTTTATCAAAGGCTTGGGCTGACCCAAGAGGTCATGGGATCAAACCCCATGGACTCCAATAAAAATTTTGCCACCAACCATTAACCAATACCATGGTACCACATGGCAGCCCATGACTGGGCCACATGGCACCCAACCATTTTCCAAAAAAATGCCACTTGTCAGCTATTGGTTGGATCCCTGTCACTGACTAGACACCTTCTGTTGGACTGCCACTTGTCGCCACTTGTCTCTGTCATGTCAGCACTGTTGATGTCATCATTTGACTGGACCTGTTGACTTTTTGCATGTTTGGGAAAATGGTCAAAGTACGATAACTCTCGCATACAGCGTCCGTTTGTGAAAGTAAATATATGGATGGAATCGGGAGAACGAGCCGGAGGCAATGGCATTAGTCTCGTCAAAAACTGAGAACTTTCATTTTTGAGCATTTTTTAACCCTATCACTCTCTTGGATCCATTTCTGGATCAAGCCACCAAAGGATCTCCAATTGGCCTCAATCATTGCCAAAATCTAAAAAGCTAACCCAGAAGTTGAACAAACACACTCTTTATCATGTCCTATGAGAAAATAATTGAAAGATAGATACTTTGTTGTAAAGTTATAAGCTATTGGTTTGTTTTTAGAGGAATTATGTGAAGGAGAAAGGATATGGATCCTCTCTGGTCTGATCCTTGTTTGGAAAGGCTAATCAACGGTTGGAAGCTCTGCCACTCTGTGTCCTTCAACCCTTTCAATAGCCCAAATGGACTTTCAGCCACACTTTGGCTACACAAGATACTACTACTAGAGGTATTAGTGGTGCAAGGAGTGCACAACACTGGACTTGGAGAATCATGAAATAATACCCCTTGTCATGTTAGCTTAGTTAAATGAAAGAGCTTATGTTAATGGTTCACCCTCGAAAAGTGACATTGGGTTGAGAATCGTGCCCCATGTTGTGATAATTTTGTTGAATAAAAGTGCCCATGTTGTAATAATAAATTTTAGCCACTTCTAAGTCGACCCTTACCCTCCAAATTTTATTAATATTATTAATAATTCCCTATTATCTCCACTACCCCCAAATAATAGGGAACAATTAAGAAAAAGAAATTTAACCTAAATTAAAAAGCATCTTAACCAAATTAATTACAAGGAGCGAAATTGGCAATTCGAGAGTTGAAGAACCACACTGGAGCTAAGTGTTGAAGCAGAATAGAGATCTGGTCATCCTGATTTTGGTTGTTGGGTAGAGTGCAAGCAACAACACAAGGGGCAAGGCATGTAGAACAGCGATCTAAGCATTCTCGTTTTGGCAGAATCTTCATCTGGGCATCCTCTTTTTGGAGGTACGCAAATCATATATTTTTTTATCATCTAATTTACAGAAGTAACGTTATTTACAGTAAAATTGGTTTTTTCCCTAGTTTTTTCACCCCAACCAGAGAAGATCTAGAGAAATTTAGTCATAAACTTAGAAACTTAGTCAATAATTTCTCAATCCATGGATAAATCCTCCTTATAAACGCCCTCAATAAAATCCCTCAATCAGATGCCCTGCATTAGGAACGAGACCTAACACCATCACACTGATTCCCATTTTGGTGAAATGCGAGGAAAGGTTTCCCCAATGTGGGGGACGTCGGTAAATTTAGCAAGAGGTTGCCAAATTTTCCTCATTTTTCCCTTACCATAACTAGGCTCAACATACAACTCGTCAATATGTTTCAAACAAGTTGTTTCAGCAGCCCCATTGATGCCCGAAAATGTGCTTAGACCGTCTTCATCCTGAGGAGATCATGCAATATTCTATTGGCTTTTTGGGGTGTGCCTTCCTTGCGCAGTGCATCCATGATGGTGGCATATGAAGTCATATCAGGGACATGACGTATATCTTTCATCTATTCAAATAATTGTATTGCCTCCTTCGGATTACCCACTTTGTAGAGTCCAATCATTAATGTGTTGTATGTGCCAACATCAGGGCTCTGACCTTGGCCTTGCATCACATAGAAGATTTGTTGAGATTTTTCTATCCTATTATGCTTGCAAATCCGATGTATTAATGTATTATAGCTAACTAGGTCAGGTCTGCAACCTCTCTCTGGCATCTCTTGAAGAAGTTCCCCTACCTTCTCTAGATTACCCACACTGCAAAATCCATTTATAAGTGTATTGTATGTGATTTCATTAAGCAGATTGCCTATTTGGACCATAAAATCTAACAACCCGAGAGCTTCCTGAAGCCTTCCTTCTTTGCAAAGGCTGTCAATAACAACAGTGTATGTGATAAAATTCGGATTGCACCCCTTATCTAGCATCTCATGTAGAACTTTGGTGGCCTTCTTCCATTTTTGTTCCTTAAATAAACCATCAATAAGGGAATTGTATGTGACAACATCAGGGCATATGTTTATGCTGGACATTTCATAGAAAAGTTTCCTTGCCTCATCCAACTTGCCTTCCTTACCTAAACCATCAATAATCACATTGTATGTGACAACACTAGGGCATATGTTTATGTCAGACATTTCATAGAAGGGTTTGCTAGCCTCCTGCAACTTGCCTTCCTTACATAAACCATTGATAAGTGCGTTGTATGTGACAACATTAGGGCATATGTTTTTGTAGGACATTTCATAGAAGAGCTTCCTCGCCTCATCCAATTTTCCCTCCTTACCTAAACCATCAATAAGCACATTGTATGTGACAACATTAGGGAATATGTTTCTGTCGAACATTTCATAGAAGAGCTTCCTCGCCTCATCCAACTTGCCTTCCTTACCTAAACCATCAATAAGCATATTGTATGTGACAACACTAGGATTATGTTTCTGTCGAACATTTCATGGAAGAGCTTCCTTGCCTCATCCAACTTTCCTTCCTTACATGAACCATCAATAAGTGCATTGTATGTGACAACATCTGGGCCTATGTTTCTATCAGACATTTCATTGAAGAGCTTTCTCGCCTTGTCCAACTTGCCTTCCTTACATAAAACATCAATAAGCGTGTTGTATGTGACAACATCAGGGCCTATGTTTCTATCAGATATTTCATAGAAGAACTTATTAGCCTCATCCAACTTGCCTTACTTACATAAACCAGATATAAATTGAGGCTTATGGTGAAAATAACAAGATGGAACCTTATACAATATGAGTTGTAACAAGTACTATTCAAGAGCCGACCTGTTTTTCCAATTCTATTAGGTTCCACCTATACATGACAAATTTTGTTTTGGTTGACTTGTGTTGTTGGAACAAAGTAATATACTATTTATATGTCCTCCAACATGCCATTATGAGATTTATATTTCCTCTAACCTACTCCAACCCATGCAAGACAAAAATAGTTAAGTAAAATCATATTTCCAGTGCAACCTCCAGAGGATCACATCAGAGACATAATTTCCTCCCTTGTATTTGGTCATGAACCAAAGTAGGGACATTTCCAGCTGCATCCAAGATGGGTTGGTCCTTTGAACACTTCGCTACATCATTTGCTACAGTTTGCAGACAGCCAAAGGAGGCCCATGAATGGATTACTTTCCTATATGTGTAATTAACCCACACCGACGTACTAAGATTTTTATTGAAAATATATGTAGTGATGTCCACCTGGTAGATCCTAAGTGGAAAAGAATTTTGTAAAGTGAATGTAAATTTTGGCATATTTTTGGGCTTAGACTAAGATACATTTATTCACAATAGGATAGAGTGTTTGTGTAGGTGCTAAAAGACTTGTGGCTACTGATTCTGTACTCTTTGTTTGGAATAAGAAAGAACAACCATTGTTGGAAATTAAACAAGCAAATAGATCATAAGTTGTAAATTCCCTCATCTGTTTTCTCAAGGCTTTGAGTGATAACATGCATATATAACTCCATGCAACTTTAACTCATGCCACTAATACAACTAGTTGATTTACTATTTTTCATAATCTGAAGGAAAGTTCATATGAATTTGTCATACGTTTGGATAAATATATAAAAGTAGTTTATCATACTCATGTTTTTATTGGAGGAAATTTGAAATAGAAGAGTTAGGTATTTGTAGATACATGGGTATCATAATTGGCACAAATGACTTAGAGTAGATTCGATAGTCAAAATTCACATTGGTATGTTGATTAAAGTTGGTTTGGCATGGTGTTGTACCTGGGTAAGAAAAAGAGGTTATTTCACTAGAGAGATCGGTGTAGAGATGTTGGTCAATTTGGGTGTTATGTGGGCATTTGAACATTGATCAAAGTTCATTAGTTATCAAAAGATGCATTTGATTATTTTTTCATCACAAATTTGTTAAATTTAAAGCAGCTGCAAGAGCCATTCTCTGGGAGGATGGAAAAGACCCTAGCCAAGATCTAGGGCCCCCAGTGCACTCCTGGGGTACTTGGTCTGGGACGAAACAGTTAGTGCCACAGCAAAAGACCCTTGTAAGGGCCCCCAGTAGAAGACTGGATTTCTTGGTCTGGGACCAAGCATCAAAGACCCCTGAGAGGGCCCCCAGTATATGACTGGGGTTCTTGGTCTAGAACCAAGCAGTAAAGACCCTTGAGAGGGCCCCCAGTATATGACTGGGGTTCTTGGTCTGGGACCAATCAGTTAAAGTCCCTAGATATGACTAGGGCCCCTGGATTTGCTCCAGGGTACCCATGCTTGGGGCATGGGTTGATCCTTGGTCTTGTACCTTGGTGGATAAGGCCCTAGAATTGTTTTGGGGCAACCTAGTCCCTGATCAGGTGGTTGTTGGTGTATGACCCTCCTTGAAGGTGGGCATGACCACATGAGGGATGTATCCCATATGCAATGATGATAAAGTTAATAAGGTCACCTTGAAAATGAATGGACAAGTATTGCCACCATGTAACCCCACCTAAGCCCCCCTTTACTCTTGCTTGTGTTTGTTTGGGGTTTTGTTTTTGTCTTAAGGGTTAATGTAAAATATTAATTAATCATTTTAATTATAACATGTTTAAATTAATATTTATATCAATTAAAACATGTTATTTTTAATTATTATTATTGCCCTTATGCCCTATCTTAAAAGTATAAATAAAGGCCTACCCTCTAACCTTCACTCACTCATTTTCTTCTTCCTAGCCGAGCTCTAGTCTGAAATTTTGCTATAGCTCCTTCTTGTTCAGTTTGGTAATGTGATGCGGCTCTCTCTAGGATAGTCTCTTGATTGGTGTAGGCATCGTGGGCTTATCCTCTGCAGACTGAGGTTTGGTGGCTCTGCTGATAAGGGTTTAGGTTGTTGTGGCTCCTCTAATTCAGCTTGACACTAGTCCCTTTTGTTGTTTCTTGAAGATTTGTCCTTGTGCCATTTGTTTAGGCTACCACTGTCATATTTTTGTTGGTGCCACTTTGTTTAGGCTGTCGCTGTCATAATTTTTTGTTGGTGCCACTTTGTTTATGATGTTGTTTTCTTCTTGTGCCACTTGAAGGTTGTCTTTGTCCTCTTTGATTTTTCTAGTGGTGTATGTTGATAGGGAAGCCGTGGGACTATTATTACTTCTGTCTATGTGTAGCAGTTTGGTAAAAAAAAATTGGACAAAATTTATTAGGGCTGTTAGTGGCCTCTCAAGCTCAGAACTGTCCCTTTCCTTTGAGCCACAGCCTCACTACCTAAGACAATCACAAACCCTGCTATTATATGGGAGTTTGTAACAGCCTCACTACCTAAGATAGTCACAAACCTAAGACAGTCATAGCCTCACTACCTAAGACAGTCACAAAATGTCTGATGAATAGACCTAGGAGGTAGAGTTTTACTATGTTGATTTGAAGACATGTAGTCACTAAATGAGTCATAACATTTTCATTTGACCTCCAAATGGGATGATTCAAATTGTGTTTCGAACTAGACTTGCATATCTATCTCCCATATAAACATGTTTTGAAAATAAGATGATTTTATATGTGAAATATGCCTATGAACAGTAAAGACCTAGAATTGTCACCATGCAGATTTTTTTTTACAAGCAGTTAGTATTTTGAGCATAAATTTTTCATACGATATCGGATTGAGGTGATTCAAATTGATTTGGAAACTAGATTCCAATAAAAATCCTTTTGTGGATTAGTGAGTAGAGGAATATGTTGGTTTTTGGGATATCTCTTTGGCCCACGTTTTTTCCCATATCTTGTCCTTTAGAATATCCAAATGATGGCCAATTATAATTTCTCAGAATCTTGCTTTCATCGAGTAAGATGTTGAGGCTCTATTCCAGATCAACTCATCTATTTCTTCCATGCTAAATGGGGCCTTCCCTTTTAAGAGCATTAGCAGTTTATTGGAGTCTTCCTAGAGTCTAGGGGGAGGAGTAACTTGTGGGTCATCTGCTTATTTATAACCAACGAGAGGATCTAGCTAGAGAGACACCAACTGTAGAGTTTAGAAATAAGAGGATTATCCTTGAGATGCTGGTAGTTCAATATCCCATTTTCCATAGATTGAGATTCAGTTCATTTCTTGTGGACCATGAGATTATGGGTTCGAAGATTGAAAATACTTGCTTAATCCATATGGCTGATATAAACTTGTGGGGAGTTAATAATCTAGATACTACCCTCATTCCACACCTAGAAAATATTTTTTGTGAAGGACAAATTTCCACCAAGCATCATCTATTGTAACACCTAGAAATTTTTTTTGGTGAAGGACAAATTTCCACCAAGCATCATCTATTGTAACACCTAGAAAATATTTTTTTTGAAGGATAAATTTCCACCAAGCATCATCTATTGTAACTATGTTCCATGGGGTCTTTACTCCAAGAGTCTTATTCATTAGGCTAGGGTCTTTAGTACCTACGTCCCATGTAGGTTTTTGCTTGAGGACCTTGTCCCATTTGACAAGAGCAATTTTTTTCCATGTATCCCTTTTCTCTCCTTCCCAAAGGAAAGATATCAACAATTTGTTATTTTGCTAGGGACATCAATAAGCATTGCAAAACAAAGGTAGTTTGGGAGTAAAGAAAGCACTTTGATTAGGAGCGTTATGGTTTGAAAATTTATCCACCTTGAGACAATTTGCCTTCTTATTTTGTCTAGAGATGGCATGTAATTAGGTTCTTAGTTGCCCTAAATAAATGGTGGTACAAATACATTGAAGTGTTTTGTAGTTATGTTCCATAGGGAATTACTTGGGCCCAAATAGACTTTCAACCACACTTTGGCTACACAAGATACTACTACTAGAGGTCTTAGTGGTGCAAGGAGTGCACAACACTGGACTTGGAGAATCATGGATTCAGAAAAAACTGAGGATGTTCATAGGAAATAGCAAAGACATGGGGAACATTTGCAAAGCAATGACATTTCAATGAGAACCCTGTCAGATTTGGTCCATAAATTGGAGGCACAACAACAAAAGTAGTTCCAAAAGATAATGGGCATCCTTGAAGAGCATGGGGAAAAAATCACAGGTATTCAAATGGATTGCTACAAACTGAAGCAAAGTTGTTGGTTACATAAGTGAGGAATACACTTTAGAATCTACAGCTCTGCAGTCAATAGGACAAGAAGACGATAGAGAGTGAGAAGAAGACACTAGACAACAACACAAAGAAATTGAATAAACAAGCAAGAATGATAATTAACCTGGAGCAGAGACATGGTACCAAGTTTTTCAATGTTCCAGGGGGATGCGACCCCCATGTTTCCCATGCTTCAGGGGCAGGGGGGCGCCTGGGGAAATGTTTAGCCACGTCCCCATTTTGGGGAAATGGGAGGAAACGTTTCCCCAATGTGGGGGACGTCTAGGCACACCTCCCACCCCAAAACAAACGAGGGGTGGGATGCCTAGGCACCCTGCCCCTCCCATTCCTTTTGTCCAAGAGGGAAAGCTAGCATGTGCTAGATTTCCCCCATGGTGGAATGATGTTGTTCGAGATGCACTTGTGCTTCTGCAAGAAAGAAAGCTAGCACGCACTAGCTTTCCCCCATGTTGGAATGATGTTATTCGAGATGTGATTGTCTTGGGGGAAAGATAGCACATGATAGCTTTCCCCCACATTGAATGATGTTGTTTGAGATGAGCTTGTGCTTGTGGAAGAGCGAAAACTAGAACGTGCTAGCTTACCCCCATGGTGGGATGATTTTTGAGATGTGTTAGTGCTTGTGCAAGAGGGAAAGCTAGCATGCCCTAGCTTTCCCCCACGGCGGAATGATGTTGTTCGAGATGTGCTTGTGCTTTTGCAAGAGGGAAATCCAACATAAACTAGCTTTTCCCCACGATGGAATGATGTTGTTTCAAGATTCGCATGTGCTTGTTCAAGAGGGAAAGCTAGCACACGCTAGATTTCCTTGACGATGGAATGATGTTGTTCAAGATGAGCTTATGCTTGTGCAAGAGGGAAGACTAGCATGTGCAAGATTTCCTCCATGCTAAAATGATGTTGTTCGAGATGCACGTGTGCTTGTGCAAGAGGGAAAGGTAGCACGTGCTAGCTTTCCCCCATGGTGGAATGACGTTTTTCGAGATGCAATTGTGCTTCTGCAAGATGGAAAGCTAGCACATGCAAGCTTTCCCCCATGGTTGAATGATCTTATTCAAGATGTGATTATGATAGGGGGAAAGCTAGCACATGCTAGCTTTCCCCCACATTGAATGATGTTGTTTGAGATGAGCTTGTGCTTGTGGAAGAGGGAAAACTAGCAAGCACTACCTGACCCCCATGGTGGGATGATTTTCGAGATGCGGTAGTGCTTGTGCAAGAGGGAAAGCTAGTGTGGAATGATGCGCTTGTGCAAGATGGAAAGCTAGCATGCTTGTGTTTGTGCTTGTTCGATATGCACTTGTGCTTCTGGAAGATGGAAAGCTAGCATGCGCTAGCTTTCCCCCATGTTGGAATGATGTTATTCAAGATGTGATTGTGGTAGGGGGAAATCTAGCACATGCTAGCTTTCCCCCACATTGAATGATGTTTTTTGAGATGATCTAAGAGGGAAAACTAGCATGCGCTAGCTTACCCCCATGGTGGGATGATTTTCAAGATGCACTGGTGCTTGTGCAAGAGGGAAAGCTAGCATGCGCTAGCTTTCCCCCACGGTGGAATGATGTTGTTCAAGATGTGCTTGTGATTTTGCAAGAGGGAAATCCAACATAAACTCACTTTCCAAGATGATATTATGCTTGTGCAAGAGGGAATACTAGCATGTGCAAGCTTTCCCCCATGGTGGAATGATGTTGTTCGAGATGGACTTGTACTTCTGCAAGATGGAAAGCTAGCACATGCTAGCTTTCCCCCATGTTGGAATGATGTTATTCGAGATGTGATTGTGCTAGGGGAAATCTAGCACATGTTATCTTCCCCCCACATTGAATGATGTCGTTTGAGATGAGCTTGTGCTTGTGGAAGAGGGAAAACTAGCACACGCTAGCTTACCCCCATGGTGGGATGATTTTCGAGATGTGCTACTGCTTGTGCAAGAGGGAAAGCTAGCATGATAGCTTTCCTCCACGGTGGAATCATGGTGTTCGAGNCCCCCACATTGAATGATGTCGTTTGAGATGAGCTTGTGCTTGTGGAAGAGGGAAAACTAGCACACGCTAGCTTACCCCCATGGTGGGATGATTTTCGAGATGTGCTAGTGCTTGTGCAAGAGGGAAAGCTAGCATGATAGCTTTCCTCCACGGTGGAATCATGGTGTTCGAGATGTGCTTGTGTTTCTGCAAGAGGGAAATCCAGCATAAACTAGGTTTCCCCCACGGTGGAATGATGTTGTTTCAAGATGCACTTGTGCTTGTTCAAGAGGGAAAGCTAGCACATGCTAGATTTCCTTGAAGGTGGAGTCATGTTGTTCAAGATGAGCTTATACTTGTGCAACAGGGAAGACTACCATGTGCAAGCTTTCCTCCATGCTAAAATGATGTTGCTCGAGATGTGCTTGTGCTTGTGCAAGAGGGAAAGCTAGCATGTGCTAGCTTATCCCCATGGTGGAATGATGTTGTTCGATATGCACTTATGCTTCTGCAATATGGAAAGATAGCACGTGCTAGCTTTCCCCCATGTTGGAATGATGTTATTCGAGATGTGATTGTGCTAGGGGAAAGCTAGCACATACTAGCTTTCCCCCACATTGAATGATGTTGTTTGAGATGAGCTTGTGCTTGTGGAAGAAAGAAAACTAGCACGTGCTAGCTTACCCCCATGGTGGGATGATTTTCGAGATGTGTTGGTGCTTGTGCAAGAGGGAAAGCTAGCATGTGCTAGATTTCCCCCATGGTGGAATCATGTTGTTTGAGATGTGCTTGTGCTTCTGCAAGAGTGAAATCCAACATAAACTAGCTTTCCCCCACGGTGGAATGATGTGGTTTCAAGAAGCACTTGTGCTTGTTCAAGAGGGAAAGCTAGCACATGGTAGATTTCCTTGACGGTGGAATGATGTTGTTCAAGATGAGCTTATGCTTGTGCAAGAGGGAAAACTAGCATATGCAAGCTTTCCTCCATGCTAAAATGATGTTATTCAAGATGCGCTTGTGCTTGTGCAAGAGGGAAAACTAGCACACACTAGCTTTCTGCCATGGTGGAATGATGTTGTTCTAGGTGCACTTGTGCTTCAGCAAGATTGAAAGCTAGCACGTGCTAGCTTTCCCCCATGCTGGAATAATGTTATTCGAGATGTGATTGTGCTAGGGGGAAATCTAGCACATGCTATATTTCCCGCACATTGAATGATGTTATTCACGATGAGCTTGTGCTTGTGCAAGAGGGAAAACTAGAACGCGCTAGCTTACCCACATGATCGGATGATTTTCGAGATGCGCTAGTTCTTGTGCAAGAGGGAAAGCTAGCATCCGCCAGCTTTCCCCCACGGTGGAATGATGTTGTCCGAGATGTGTTTGTGCTTTTGCAAGAGGGAAATCCAACATAAACTAGCTTTCCCCCATGGTGGAATGATGTTGTTTCAAGATGCACTTGTGTCTGTTCAAGAGGGAAAGCTAGCACACGCTAGATTTCCTTGATGGTGGAATGATGTTGTTCAAGATGAGCTTATGCTTGTGAAAGAGGGAAGACTAGCATGTGCAAGCTTTCCTCCATGCTAAAATGATGTTGTTCGAGATGCGCTTGTGCTTGTGCAAGAGGGAAAGATAGCATGTACTATCTTATCCCCATGGTGGAATGATGTTGTTCGAGATGCACTTGTGCTTATGCAAGATGGAAAGCTAGTACGCGCTAGCTTTCCCCATGTTGGAATGATGTTATTCGAGATGTGATTGTCTTGGGGGAAAGCTAGCACATGATAGCTTTCCCCCACATTGAATGATGTTGTTTGAGATGAGCTTATGCTTGTGGAAGAGGGAAAACTAGCACGTGCTAGCTTACCCCTATGGTGGGATGATTTTTGAGATGCGCTAGTGCTTGTGCAAGAGGGAAAGCTAGCATGCGCTAGCTTTCCCTCATGGAGGAATGATGTTGTTCAAGATGTGCTTGTTCTTTTGCAAGAGGGAAATCCAACATAAACTAGCTTTCCCCCACGATGGAATGATATTGTTTCAAGATGCACTTGTGCTTGTTCAAGAGGGAAAGCTAGCACAGGCTAGATTTCCTTGATGGTGGAATGATGTTGTTCAAGATGAGCTTATGCTTGTGCAAGAGGGAAGACTAGCATGTGAAAGCTTTCCTCCATGCTAAAATTATGTTGTTTGAGATGCGCTTGTGCTTATGCAAGAGGGAAAGCTAGCACGCGCTAGCTTTCCCCCATGGTGGAATGATGTTTTTCGAGATGCAATTGTGCTTCTACAAGATGGAAAGCTAGCACACGCAAGCTTTCCCCCATGGTGGAATGATCTTATTCAAGATGTGATTGTGATAGGGGGAAAGCTAGCACATGCTAGCTTTCCCCCTCATTGAATGATGTTGTTTGAGATGAGCTTGTGCTTGTGGAAGAGGGAAAACTAGCACGCGCTACCTTACCCCCATGGTGGGATGATTTTTGAGATGCGCTAGTGCTTGTGCAAGAGGGAAAGATAGCATGCGCTAGCTTTCCCCCATGGTGGAATGATGCACTTGTGCAAGATGGAAAGCTAGCATGCTTGTGCTTGTGCTTGTTCAAGATGCACTTGTGCTACTGCAAGATGGAAAGCTAGCACATGCTATCTTTCCCCCATGTTGGAATGATGTTATTCAAGATGTGATTGTGCTCGGGGGAAATCTAGCACATGCTATCTTTCCTCCACATTGAATGATGTTGTTTGAGATGAGCTTGTGCTTGTGTAAGAGGGAAAACTAGCACACGCTAGCTTACCCCCATGGTGGGATGATTTTCAAGATGTTCTTGTGCTTGTGTAAGAGGGAAATCTAGCATGCGCTAGCTTTCCCCCACGGTGGAATGATGTTGTTTGAGATGTGATTATGATTTTCCAAGAGGGAAATCCAACATAAACTAGCTTTCCAAGATGAGCTTATGCTTGTGCAAGAGGGAAGACTAGCATGTACAAGCTTTCCCCAATGGTGGAATGATGTTGTTCGAGATGCACTTGTGCTTCTGCAAGATGGAAAGCTATCACATGTTAGCTTTCCCCCATGTTGGAATGATGTTATTTGAGATGTGATTATGCTGGGGAAAGATAGCACGTGCTAGCTTTTCCCCGCATTGAATGATGTTGTTTGAGATGAGCTTGTGCTTGTGGAAGAGGGAAAACTAGCACACGCTAGCTTACCCCCATGGTGGGATGATTTTCAAGATGTGTTAGTGCTTGTGCAAGAGGGAAAGCTAGCATGCGCTAGCTTCCCCCACGGTGGAATCATGTTGTTCGAGATGTGCTTGTGCTTCTGCAAGAGGGAAATCCAACATAAACTAGTTTTCCCCCATGGTGGAATAATGTTGTTTCAAGATGCACTTGTGCTTGTTCAAGAGGGAAAGATAGCACACGCTAGATTTCCTTGATGGTGGAGTGATGTTGTTCAAGATGAGCTTATACTTGTACAAGAGGGAAGACTACCATGTGCAAGCTTTCCTCCATGCTAAAATGGTGTTGTTCGAGATGTGTTTGTGCTTGTGCAATAGGGAAAGCTAGCACATGCTAGCTTATCCCCATGGTGGAATGATGTTGTTCGAGATGCACTTGTGCTTCTCCAATATGGAAAGCTAGCACATGCTAGCTTTCCCCCATGTTGGAATGATGTTATTCGAGATGTGATTGTGCTAGGGGAAAGCTAGCACATGCTAGCTTTCCCCCACATTGAATGATGTTGTTTGAGATGAGCATGTGCTAGCTTTCTCCCATGGTGCAATTATGTTGTTCGAGATGTGATTGTGCTTCTGCAAGAGGGAAATCCAACATAAACTAGCTTTCCCCCATGGTGGAATGATGTGGTTTCAAGATGCACTTGTGCTTGTTCAAGAGGGAAAGCTAGCACACGGTAGATTTCCTTGACAGTGGAATGATGTTGTTCAAGATGAGCTTATGCTTGTGAAAGAGGAAAGACTAGCATGTGCAAGCTTTCCTCCATTTTAAAATGATGTTGTTCGAGATGCGCTTGTGCTTGTGAAAGAGGGAAAAATAGCACATGCTATCTTTCCGCCATGTTGGAATGATGTTGTTCTAGATGCACTTGTGCTTCTGCAAGATTGAAAGCTAGCACGCGCTAGCTTTCCCCCATGTTGGAATGATGTTATTTGAGATGTGATTGTGCTAGGGGTAAAGCTATCACATGCTAGATTTTCCGCACATTGAATGATGTTGTTTGAGATGAGCTTGTTCTTATGCAAGAGGGAAAACTAGCACACGCTAGCTTACCCACATGGTCGGATGATTTTCGAGATGCGCTAGTGCTTGTGCAAGAGGGAAAGCTAGTATCTGCCAGCTTTCCCCCACGGTGGAATGATGTTGTCCGAGATGTGTTTGTGCTTTTGCAAGAGGGAAATCCAACATAAACTAGCTTTCCCCCATGGTGGAATGATGTTGTTTCAAGATGCACTTGTGCCTGTTCAAGAGGGAAATCTAGCACACGCTAGATTTCCTTGATGGTGGAATGATGTTGTTCAAGATGAGCTTATTCTTGTGCAAGAGGGAAGACTAACATGTGCAATATTTCCTCTTTTCTAAAATGATGTTGTTTGAGATGCACTTGTGCTTGTGAAGAGGGAAAGATAGCACACGTTGGCTTATCCCCATGGTGGAATGATGTTGTTCAAGATGCACTTGTGCTTATGCAAGATGGAAAGCTAGCACGCGCTAGCTTTCCCCATGTTGAAATGATGTTATTCGAGATGTGATTGTGCTGGGGGGAAGCTAGCACATGCTAGTGAATGGTGTGGTTTGAGATGAGCTTGTGCTTGTTGAAGAGGGAAAACTAGCACACGCTAGCTTACCCCCATGGTGGGATGATTTTCGAGATGTGCTAGTGCTTGTGCAAGAGGGAAAGCCAGCATGTGCTAGCTTTCCCCCATGGTGGAATCATGTTGTTCGAGATGTGCTTTTTCTTCTGCAGGAGGGAAATCCAACATAAACTAGCTTTCTCCCATGGTGGAATGATGTTGTTTCAAGATGCACTTGTGCTTGTTCAAGAGGGAAAGTTAGCACATGCTATATTTCCTTGACGGTGGAATGATGTTGTTCAAGATGAGCTTATGCTTGTGCAAGAGGGAAGACTAGCATGTGCAAGCTTTCCTCCATGAGAAAATGATGTTGTTCGAGATGAACTTGCGCTTGTGCAAGAGGGAAAGCTATCACGCACTAACCTTCCCCCATGGTGGAATGATGTTGTTCGAGATGCACTTGTGCTTCTGCAAGATTGAAAGCTAGCACGCACTAGCTTTCCCCCATGTTGGAATGATGTTATTCGAGATGTGATTGTGCTAGGGGGAAAGCTAGCACATGCTATATTTCCCCCACATTGAATGATGTTGTTTGAGATGAGATTG
>JASDQU010102142.1:0-16457 GCA_032191745.1 Picea mariana
GGTGTGGCGTGCGAAGCGGGACCCACCTCCTATCACATCACCCTCTGGGTCATGTTTCCCCTCTCTCCACCTGTACCCCTCTCAACCGTGCGACAGGGTCGTTCCTAATGGCCATTTGCTAACCCTCTAAGGATTCACCCTTATTGGCCAGTCACTAACCCTGCCGGGGTTCGGTGGTTGCAGAGTCGAATGATTCGACGTCCCTGTATCGCCGAGGCGCGAAATACAAAGGGGCGCCATGATTATTTGACCTGTGGTCATGACCCGTGATCACATGGGAGCAGAGAGAGAGAAAGAGCTAGCTTACGCTAGGCCTTTGTAGATATTTCGGGGGCTCTGATTCTGCCGAAATCAACAAAAAAATGATTATGGTAGTGGGTGCGTTACATACTCCAATGGATACATTGGAAGCAGGGCTTCACTTGGTATTTTGATTTGTTTAGTAGTTAGAGTAGGTTTAGGAGTAGGTTTTCTTTTAGCTTTATTTCTCACTGTTGCTCTTTGAAATAATGAAGTAATGAATACAAGTGGGTGCACCAAGAGAACCATAATATGACTTTTGTCAGGGAAGTCCACTTTGACCCTTTTCTCTCAGCTTTTCGTTGAACATTTCTTTTCAAAAATGCAGTATCATCATGAAATTTTTTAAATGAAAAGTAAAGAGATAAGTAAATTTGAACTATCAGTTCAATCCTAACCCAAGGTGCCACGAGTAGGACTGCACTCATATTAATAAGGGTTTTTCTCTTTTTCTTTTAGTCTCTCTCAAGAGATATTTCGTTTGATGATTTCAGATCCACCCTCTTGTGAATATTTTTAATTTCTTTTTTGTTTTTGATTTTGGTTCTTTTCATTTTGCTTCGTTTTGATTTGTTTTCTGAATAATTATGTCTAAGTCACCATCTCATTTTTGGAAGGGGAATCATAATTTTTGTTCATTAGCAGAAGTTGATAACTTCCCAAGCACCTGAGCAGTAAGTGCTAAAACTCAGATCGATAGAAATGAGTTTCTTTTCAAATCAGTGTTTCCGGTTTCTCATTGAAATTACAAGTAGACGTGATTGTCATTAATAAACTTCTAACGTTGTCCTTGTTTTGAGAAAAAACAACTCAACTGTACCTTCCTGTCCTTGAGATGATTTCCTAACCAAAATCTAAGTGTCCAAGTCATGATGAGGGTCATCAAAACAGAAGAGTAATTGGTGAAAGATCATTTTTTTTTTATTCCAAGCTACAAGATTTTCAGTATCACCCCACCCTCTTGAATATCATTAAGTTCTGCAAACTATAAACAAATTCTAGAGGGTTGAAATCACATTAATGTGTGGGAAGTGTATGTAAACCCTCCGGGACATAGAATAGGTTTGCTGGCAGTGGGTAAATGCATGCATGATACCAAGGAAACTTCACTGGGGTACTGAACATGCCTACTGGCAGCGAAGCAATGTCGGGTTTAAGAAGATCCGCAAGTATGTTTTCAATTTGATAAAAATGAAAAGATGTACCGTATCATGGTTGAATGAATCTTGGATAGGATAGAGGTACTAGAGTGGGTCAAATGACATCCCTGCCGAGGCTATGGACGCCCGTTGGCAGTAGTGGCTCTATCAACAGTATCGAAGTCAACTGCATAAAAAATCGCTACACTCGTAATCCAAGTTAGATACCGGATGACATTTTTTTTAGACATAAATACATCTGATACTAAACTGCGTTATTTTCTAAGTTATGATCATTATGCTTGATCAACTATTAACTATTTCTAAAATTCATTTCATCTGATTCACCCTGGCATGAATATTTTTTGGTGACGCAGAGATAACTGCTTCGCCCAGTACGTCGCCATTATTGGCAGCCACACATGATTTTCGATACTTACCACGATCAAAAGAAACTCTACCTTTCTGTAGCTGCCATCACCTTCTATTTGTAAATATTTCAAGGCAATGATTGGGTTAAGTTTACCTTATTGAGTTTTTCATTTGCATTTTCGTTTGCTTTAGTTTTAATTCATGACTGTAAAGCATGAATTTAAACATAAAAGCTTGGATTGTTTTCATAATATTTTCCCTTAGAAATATCGTTTTAAAAGCCATCCATATGTGATTAAAGTTCAAATCTTGTGAAATGGTTGATTAGTCCATTATCAATTTTTTGTTTTATTATGGTTGTTATGAATTCAATGGTTTGCTAGTTCATTGTTGAAATGTTTTGATACATGGAAAACCTTGGTTAACTATGGATATTCTTCTTATGAGTTTAATTGTCATATCAAAATTCATGCCAATGAGTACATGCATGCTGTACTTGCATTTTTGCCTTACCTTGTTGGCACAAAACATTAATGAAGCTATTTCATTATGCGCATAGGGTTTTGTACTCTGTAGGTTTTGGCACTCATCGCGAGATATGGTTTGGAACTCCATGAACCTTCTGGTTTTCGTTCTCCCTAACTCTCCTATCTGAGTTATGATAGCCCCCAGACTCTGTTGTTTTCATGCCTTCACTTTCTTCTCAGACCTGTTTCTGTTGCTTGTTCGTTGGGAAACTAAAACTATCCCGAGTGATTTCTGTTGCATCCTTGTCATAGTGGTGATGGCACTCGTAGTCTGTATCGAGCTGAACGGATGTCAATATTTACTATCCCATGACGACGCTATTGATGAACTAAAGGATCATGGGTGGGATGTATTCCTCAAGAAGTTCGAGGGCTGTAATCTCCAGGTTGCAAAATCTTTTGCACAAACCTTTGATGGCTTCCGAGACAAGATTGGAGACATACAGTTGGAATTGATAGAGCATTTCGCGAGCAAAGCTAGAGGGCTCCAATCAAAAGGAAAGAGGTGGTTTAAAAATGATATAATAGAAGAGGTCCCGTGGAGTTTATTTATGGTCTCTCGTAAAACCACTTGCTGTATAAAAGGTATTCCTATCTCTTTGTTAAAACCTAGATGACATAGTCTACTTTTAATTCTGAAGCAATTTGTTACGTGTGAAGGCTGATACAGACTGGTTTTTTTGTACCATATTCGTTTGCTTATGAATTTCATAGGGTTTGAGTTGGATATGCCCTTTTACTTATTGATGAGTCTTTACAAAATGTCCAAGCATTACAAATGACAGGGTATCAATTTGAGTTTGTTTCACCACAGACTCATTAAACTCTTGTTGGTTTATCACCTATCAAAGATAGGTGACAGTTGGGAAACATTTCTCATAAGAAATGGATTCACATAGGCCGATGCTACAACCAACCCTCTTTTAACTGCAAACCTTAAATCACATAGGCCAGTGGTTGAAATCCAGTTCATTAATTCAATTGATGGACCACAATTTATTGATGAAACCCCTCTAGATAAAGGATTACCATGTAGGTTTTCACCTGGAAGATCTCCGGAACAAGTGATTGCCGAATTAAAGGAAAAATATCCTCACGTGTCTGTGAAAGATTCTAGTTTAAACATTGATGATAATCCTGTTATCAAAAATGTCCGTAAAGGAAAGAAACCACAGAGCATAGATTTAAGTTTCAAGAATAAGAATGTTGGTCCTCTGATCTCTAGAAAACTAAGAAACCGAAAGGGTAATCATTTGAGCTTGATTGAACCGATAAAGATCGATGATCGGTGTTCATATCATGAGATAGATGATTTCTTGGTGTGTGAGGACCCAAAAAATCAGTGTTCTAGGAGGGAGGTTATCACCCATGTTGAACAATATGATTTCATGACCAATTTAACCTCGTGTCTTAAGGGTAAAGAAGGATTTTCGAGTATCGGGAACGACCTGGAACAAACCACAGGTAATATTGAAGCACTCCTTGTTGACTGTGTCCCACACCGATCTGTCATCACCCCGATACACTACGATAACTTCCTCCACTGGGTAGAGCGTTACTATACAAATGTTCTGCTCTTATAGGACCGAATTAAAACCTTGACTGCTCAGAATGCTTTGTTGAAACAAGAGAACCTTGATCTCAAGGCACATACAGAGAGGGAGAATAAACAAATCAAGAGGGCAGGAAATATAATCATTAAGAACACTACCAGTTTCAAAGCAATTATAAACTCCAAACTGTCAGATCCCTCTCACGCTAATTTTTAATGGAAATGGAAGATTGTGCTGCTGATTGCTTGGAGCAAATACTTTCATTTATACTTTCAAATGTTCAGTAGTTTCTCCCTTTTTATGTTTTATAAAACTTTGGTTTAATTTTGAACAAACCAACTCTTTTATGAGTGGTTTCCAGTTCACTATTTTTGTAATATTACTTGATTTTGGGGGAATTCAACTCTATCCTGTGTGATATGAGCATTTGGATCCTGAATTAGTTTAAATACTGTTCACTCTTGTTACTGAGGACATCTTTTGATTTGGACGCATTATGGACATGTAACTTTTAAGACTAATGGACAAGATGTTCACTCCTTGGCTTTAGACCAGCGTGGCGCTTTCCCATTAGGTTTTACCTTTTATATTATGGAATGTTAATATGTTATACAACTTTAGTCTTATCAACATATGATATTTCATTTTATTCAACACTTTAATTATGTCTGTAATTTGCTGTTCATATATTATAGCTGTGATCATTATTTCATTTAAATATCATTGATTTATTCTTGATGCTAAATGATGTATTACATGAATGCTTAGTATTAAATTTATTTCACTATAAGTGTTCATCATTACAAGATCACCAGATCAATATGTTTATTACTCTACTCTTATATCTTTGCTCTAAAAATACCTTTGAATTTATTCTGGGAATGTTAGCACCTACCTGTTACAGGTTTTTCTCACAGGCAGGATAGCAAGGAGTTTGAATTGCACAGAGACATAAACTCATTAGTTGATTAATATCAGGTTAGTAGTACTCGCATTCTATTTATTTTATTAGTTTATTTACAAATGAAATAGGGACAGTTTAAATTGGCTTTGACTGTTATTCCGTTCTTATTTCAAATTGTGTTTTATTAGCATTTTTGAGTTCTTTAGATTTTTAAATATTAAACAAAAAATATAAAATATATGTGCTTTCTTTATTTACTTCATAAATAATAGAAAAAACATTGATTTCGCAAGACATCCAAAAAAACCTGCAAATTGTAAATACCCTGTTCATAATCACATGCTCATATTTACGTTTCTGCTTTTACACTTGTAAATAATTAGATTCATGTTCATAGCATTGTAGTTTATTTTAGATTAGTTTCCTTTATTTTGTTATTTTAGGATTTTAGTTGGCCAACGGAGCCATTAAACCCGTCAGGTCATTTCACTCCAAACGACTTGGGTTATTTAGACAACCTCGGTCCAGATTTGACCTTCCAGTTGACGGTGTGTCACTTACACCTGTCAACACCATCTAATCCAACTGGATTATTTTGGAAGTTTTCATGTCAGTACATCTTTTTGTCCTCCCAGGGCCGTTTTGGGGCCCTAAACAATGTTTTTTCAGCTTGCCATAGTCAAACTGTAGACGGATTCAGAGTTTGCCAACATAATGTGTAGTTTTTGAAAATACCTTTCCAAGAAGCTATCACCCGCCTAAAACATAGGTCGTATGCAAAATTTACGACCTTGAGAAGTTGAGGTACGAACTTACCCATCGGGGCCCACATAACTTTTGGCTTTTCATCTCCTAGGGTTAGGTTTTTTTATGTCTAGGGTTTTGGAATTCATGAGTAATGTTAAAAAGGTCTATGGAGCCTCATTGTAATCATTCTTCTTAGACAGATGCACGTAGAAGCCACATCTCTTCTCAGAGATAACTACCAACATTCAAGCAAGTTGTTTCCAGTTCTGCAATTTTATAGTTTTAACCTATTTATTTATTCAATAGAAGTTATTGTTCACTGGATATCTGTTGCTGTTCTCCATGTCATTGTATTCAATCTTTTATTCCTTTCGTTCTGCTCATAAATCGAGATCAATGTTATTAGAGTGGTCTGGTCTTCATTTGTTTTTCTTCATGCATGTCCTCGACAAGATCTTGGTACAAGAAGTTGGGACTCAAACCAGTCGAGCCTTTGCAAGATCGACCATGCTGAGCCCGACAAAAACCCATGGGGGACGAGGAGAAATATGATGGATGAGGAGATCCTTTTAAAATGTTGCTCGAGGAATCCATTGCGTGAAAAAGGAACAAAATGATGGATAAATTTGCATAGATCCTTCGGCGGCTGTCCACAAGAGATGCATCTTTCAAGGCACAAGTAAATTTTGATATTCCATTATTTGAAGCACTGATAGAGGTGGATTTTGTATATAAATGGTTGAATCTTCTCGAAGGGTATTTTTTGGTCCACAATTTTTCCGACAGGGAAAATATTACTTTTGCACTCCTCAAGGCCGTCCCCCATGTTAAGGACTAGTGGGATACTTACTTTAAGTAAAGGTCCATAGAGGAATATGCAATATTTTCGGTCACCCCCACATGGGATTCCTTCAATGATGCCATTAAAAAACAATACTATCATGTTGGAAGCTATGAGACCGGTACACAAGATGGACCATGCTGTGTTAGGAAAGGGACTAGACAATACCATATTTCACCAATATTTTCCATACCCTATGCACCAAATTGGGTATCAAATAGTTTGAATGACATATGGTGCTCAAATACCACGAATGTATGCATATATACATTCAAACATAAATGGATTTTCTGGACATCGCATCATTAGGTGTGACTTATAGATATGCTGTCAAGATCGAGTAGAAATTTAAGCAGAAGAAGCGAGAGTTTGGATATGTAAACTCCTCACAACCGAAGTAGGGAAAAGGTGGCCCCAACCCACAAAAAAAGGGATAGAGCAAAGATGATCGTTCTCAGGGCAACCAGTCCAAGCCGTAACCCAAGAAGGGTAATGAGAAGTCGAAGAAGGACACGGGAAAATGGTGTGAATACCATAAAATCCCTTGGCATAACACCGAATAATGTCGCTCCAAGAAGTCATTGTGGCCGAGCTGAAAGCTTTTGAGTCAGAGGCATATTATGACTCCAAATAAAATCTAGAACGTGGGAAGAGGATCATCGATGCCAAACCCAGTTCCACTGTCACTACCACCAATGTACAACCAAGAGAACCAGAAGAACCAGAGGAAGGGGAACACCTCTTTCACTCACAGATGTCGATAAAGGGGACTCTGCAACATTTCATTATCGATAGCAGTAGTCAGAAGAACTTGATTTCAACAGAGGTCGTCAAGCGACTGGACCTACCGATAACACCACACCCACAAACCTACACCATCAGTTGGCTTCACCAAGAATGAGATCTCCACGTCAGCCAACAATGTCGTTTTCCCTACAACATCAAGCCCTTCAAAGATGAGGTATTGTGTGATATTGGTCCCCTTGAAGTTTGTGATGTTCTTTTAGGCCATCCATATTTGTGGAAGAGACATGCTGTGTATGAGTCTAGACCTCGTAGTTTTATTATTACTTTGGGTAGACAATTGTACAAGATATCAGAAGTAGTGTCACCTACCGATATTTCTTTAATCTCTACTACAAAATGCAGTAAGCTCATTTCATAGACCGGGAAGTTTTTCTTCTTTGTGATCCATGTTCGCAGTAAGAATAAGGTCACTACCACATCCGTGAACTCTACGCAAAGCCTCTATTTGCAGTAGAAGAAAGTGGATGAGATCGTGGAAGAATACAAATACATTCTCCCCACCCATCGAGGTACCAACGCACTGCCAAGTCAAGCATCCAATTGATCTAACCCTCGGTGCCCCGCTACCTAATGGACTAGTCCATTGTCGCTTGCTGATGGAAAATGATGAAATCAAGTGCCAAATCCAAGAGCTGCTTCAAAAGGGGCACATCTGACCCAACTCCTCCCCTTGTGGAAGCTTGATTGTGCTGGTGCAGAAGAAAGATTGGACCTGGCAACTCTTCATTAATTACAGAGCATTAAACAAAATCACAGTCAGGAACCGATACCCAATTCCCTGAATTGATGGCCTTCTTTACCAACTCAAGGGGGAAAATATCTTCAACAATATTGAACTAAAGTCTCACTACCACCAGGTTTCCATAGAACAAACTTATGTATGGAAGACAAAATTCAAATATAAAGAAGGTCTCTTTGAATGGCTGGTAATCCCTTTGACTTAACAAATGCACCAACAACTTTCATGAGATTGATGGATGATGTATTGAGACCCTTCACCAACTGTTTTGTAGTGGTATATTTGGATGAAATCCTCATCTTCAACATAACTTGGGAGGAGCACATGCGACATATTCAACAGGTTTTGGGCACTCTACGACAACACAAGCTATATGCCAACTTGGAAAAATGTTCCTTTGACATGAACAGGGTCCAATACTTGGGCTACATTGTTGATGAGCATGGGGTAAATGTGGATCCAACTAATATCCAATTCATTCATGATTGGCCAACCCCGACCACACTAACCGATATTCGAATCTTCTTGGGACTTTCCAACTTCTATCAAAGGTTCGTGTTGGGATTCTCCCATATTGCATGGGCCCTCAGCCAAGTAAACAATGGTGGTGGCAAGGAAAAGTTCACATGGGGGAAGGCACAAGAACAATAATTTAATGATCCGAAGCATCGCTTGTGCTCAGGTCCAGTACTCTCCTTACCTAATTTACAACAACCGTTCGAGATCGAGACTTATGCCTTTGACTATGCTGTAGGTGCAGTTCTCACTCAACATGGTCATCTAGTAGCATACTATAGTGAGACACTCTCAAATACTGTTCGAAAATACCCCACCTATGAAAAAGAAATGCATTCCATTGTGCAAGCCTGTAGTCAATAGAAACATTACATTCTGGGAAAGGATACAATCATCCACACCGATCACAAGCCTCTACAGTTCATATAGGACATGGGAAGTTGTAGAACGAGCGCCATCAAAAGTGGTTCACATACATACAACTGTTCCATATCAACATCAAGTATAAAACATGGAGCACAAATTGTGTTGTTGACTGCCTCAACCACCTTCCCATTGCTACTCTCACCACAGTGCTCCATTCCTGTGGGCATGAGGCATATGAGTGGCCCCAACTTTATCAACATGACCCTGACTTCGCCACCACCTATCATCTCTTGGGTACAAGAGCGAATGTCATCGATTTTCACATCCAGGATGGACTGTTATGCCATCTGGGACACCTCTATGTTCCCACAAGCGAGCATGCAAAGATGATTTGGGAGGCTCACCACAGTCGGATGGCAGGACATTTTGGCATGGAGAAAACTGTGGCCATTCTACAGAAACATTTTTATTGGCCAAAAATTCGACAAGACGTCATCAAGTATATCAGATCTTGCACTTCCTATGCCATTTCCAATCCATCCTTCAAGAAGCAAGGATCATACACCCCTCTTCCTACTCCCGATAGGCCTTGGGAATCATCTCGATGGATTACATGTCTGGCCTTCCTTCCACCAAGCATGAGAGATTTTGTATTTGTGGTGGTTGATCGGTTTTTGAAGATGACCATTATCACAACCTGCAAGAAGAGCATCAAAGAGACAAATACTGCCAAGCTCTTCTTCGAATGTGTGTGGGTCCATTTTTGGATACCATAGACCATCACCTCATATTAGGACATCATGTTCCTCAACACATTTTGGTCGAGTCTCTGGTCATTATTGGACACCAAGCTCACTAAATCCACTGCTTTCCACCCCCAAATCAATGGCTAGATAGAGGTCGTCAATCAGATGATTGTGCACATCCTGCGCATGTACAACTCTAAGAATCCACATACATGGGATGAGAGTCTTCCCTATGTTCAACACATCTACAACAAGGCTCTCCATAGCTCCACCAACCATAGCCCATTTTAGGTGGGGCTGAGATTCCAACCCTTGGGTCCCATTGATGCTGCACTACCTCTTGAAACCACACAGGCATAATCTTCTCATGTTCATTTTGAGGCCGACAAAGTCACCAGATTCATTGAGCGTATTCAGCACATCCGACAACAGGTCCATGATATTTTGTAGAAATCTAATGCTAAGTACAAGAAACGCCATGATCAACACCAGGTACCACACTAGTTTCAGGTGGGAGACAAGGTCTGGTTACATTTGCAGAAATAACTCCTTACAAGATCCCATCAAAATCTCCACTCGCTTCGCTATGGGCCTTACACTATCACAAAGGCTATGGGTAGCAATGATTTTGAGCTCAACACTCCACCCTTCCTTGGATTTCACCCAATGTTCAATGTGGACCTCCTTCGGTAATATTTTCCACCATTATTGGACACCTCAGAGATCACAGAACAATTGAAACCAACAGAGCTCAACCATGACTGCATGGAATAGTAATCCACTGATTAGATAATGGACACACAGGTCAAGGGCACTCGCCAACAAAGGATCCAACTTTATCGGGTTGTGAAGGTAAGGAAACTCCTACAACAAGGAAAGTGGCTCACCCAAAGCCAAATTAAACATAATTTTTCTCACTTGATGGGTGCACTCAATGCAATGGAGACCATTTCTTCCTAAGGGGGGAGGAATGATCTAGGTGGATATTGGTGGCCACCCACCTATTCCATCTGGCTCCTCTTGACAATTTTTAGTTCAACACGTTCTTCTGTAATTATTTGTAATTGTGGGTTCTACACTCCCGGGGATATCTGAAGCCCTACACAACTTCCAGTTGGATATTGGTGGCCATCCATCTAATCTAACTAGCTTATTTTGGATTTTTTCATGTAGTACATATTTTTGTACTTCCAGGGCCGTTTTGGGGCCCTAAACAATGTTCTTTTGGCTTGCCATAGTAAAACTGCAGACAAAGCCAGAGTTTGATGACATAATGTGTCGTTCTCAAAAATAACTTTCCAACGGGCTATCATGCGCCTAAAACGAAGGTCATATGAAAAAGTTACAACCCCAGGAATTTGAGGTACCAACTTACCCATCGACACCCACATAACTTTTGGGGTTTCATATCATAGGGTTAGGTTTTTGGATGTCTATGGTTTTGGCATTCACGAGTAATGTTAAAAAGGCCTCTAGAGCCTCATTTTACTCATTCTGCTCAGATGAATGTGCGTAGAAGCCACATCTCTTCTTAGAGATAGCTACCACAATTTGAGCAAGTTGTTTCCAGTTCTGCAGTTTTACAGTTTCAACCTATTTTATTTTTTCAATAGAAGTTATTGTTCACTGGATATCTGTTGTTGTTCTCCGTATGTTTGTGTTATTGTATTCAGTCTGTTATTCCTTTCATTTTTCTCATAAGTATGGATCACTTACATAATTATTTATCTTAAGTTCCTAAGGGAGGGAAACTAATTACAAGTGGGGAAAAAGTGAGTTCCTTGAGTTCCAAGTGTAAAAAAGGGCACATGCATATATATTGTGGGGAATTTAGAAAATTTTTCATTCTTGGCCATTATTATTGAATGATGTTCATCATTCTTACCATGGTTGGAGAGTGTAGCTATAGAGCTTTGGTTACCTTGTAAATCCTTGGTGGTTTTGGTTTGAAGAGGTAGGTTGTGAGGCCTGTAGATAAATTCTCTTGCGTGAGAGAATTGTTGTTAGTAGGTTTCCCTATATGTTGTCCTAAGGGTGTCGTAACTCTTTGAGAGCATCCTTTTGTTCCAAGTTCCATAGGGCTCATATAATTCCTGATCGGCTTGCTGTTGAAGCCTTGTAAATGAAGTGGGATAGCCGAAGGACTGTTGAGAAGAGAAGGGGTACACTTCATGGGGTGGGATAGGCTGAGGGCAATGAGAGGTTGTGAGGTGGAACTATTGCTAGAGTTGGTGCCATGGGCCTTGTATTGTTTTTGTGAGTTTTGTATGACCTTAGTGGGACCAGTAAGAGAACCTTTTCCCTGGTGGAGTCATAACCCCAACTTGGGGGTGACTCAATGCTGAGATATTATGAGAAATGTATTCTATGGATGGGAGAAAGGTATGGGGTTTGTAGATGATTTACAAAATATAAGTGTTATTTGGTATGTGTGTTATATGCCATTTACTATGTGAATGATTATATAAACTTTTTGTGCTTTAATGTACATATTTATGCATGATTTTCATGTTGTTATCACTGCATATCTATTTCATATGTAGAGCATGTTATTTACTTAATTGGTATTAGAGAGGAAAAATTTGTGTGGCTTGACCCAATTCGGGGCTAGGGATGTTATGTAGGATGGGATCCAATGAGTTTATTAATATACCATTTCATGAAAGTTCTAGTCAAAGTGCATTGAAACAAGCATAACCTAATAAATAGTCACCAATACTATTTGATGACCGTTATAAGTGAAAACATATTATGTGATTGCAATGATCATCTCTAGCACACCCTGCAAACTTTGGAATGTCTAAATGAATCTTGGTAGGAATGGAAGGATATAAGAAGGATTATGCTAGATGGGAACATTTGTAAGCTTTGTCAAATATGGAAGGTTAAGACTAGCCATTTATTGGAGATTTGGTGTGCGAGTTAGATTATCATTTTCATGATTGGTATTGTTAGTGTTATGTGGATTATTTCCTACCATGTTGGAGATTGGACTAATCAATGGAGTCTATTCATGAGAAACATATGAGTATGAATTAGATGGTGATGAAATGCACTTAAAAGAGCTCGAACATGATGAACTCAAAAGTGTAGGAGGGAGTGGAGGCCTATTATGTTTTATCCTCACATGACGAGTGGGATAAATGACAATACTAAGGATACCAAGTAAAGGGAAATGGTCTTGGATCCTAGGAAAACACATAAGGAAGATAGGAGGTGCAATCTTGACTAGGTGTGACTATTCCTCTCAACAAACAACAATAACTATCTTAGAATAAGGAAGAGAAAACAAACAATTTGTCTAATGCAAATGAAAACTAAACAAAATAAATTCCTAAAGAAATAATATTCACCCTATAAAAGGAAAAGGCTCACTAACCTAAGAGGTGCTASTRCTAAAAAATTTATGGGAGATGAGAGGAATAGTCACACCTAGTCAAGATTGCAAACGTTTCTCAACAAATTGTAATGAGCTCTAGTGTGAGTAAAAGAGTGAAAGGTAGAACAATGGCCTTCTAAACATTCAAATTTATGGGAGATGAGGTCTAGAAAAAGAGTTACTAGAGGTGTGAAAGATATAGTTATAGTGAAAGACTAATGAATGTCCACTGAGCAACCTCTTCATGGATACATACAATAAGTTACCTTTTTTCCAGCTAAAAACAATGATTGGGGGATCTTGAGTATAAAAGAGAAATGTATCTCAATCCCCCCTCGAGTCCCACCTTGGCATTATCCACTCTTAGAGAGCATGCCTCTTATATAATGGGTTTTGAACCATATCTTATAGAAATGATTTTAAGTTCCTTGAAGTTCAACAACTAAGCCTCAATATACATGGATGTGGAAAATTATTTAGATATCTATGCCCATAACCCTAACTTATCTAAAATATTATTTTTATCCCCAAGAAAGGAATTTTAGTTGGTCAAAGCTGTTTATTTTAAGATTGAACTTAGTAATATGGCAGAAGTATTTGAATTAAGATGTGATTTGTATAAAAAAAAGTGTGTATAACAAAAAAAAAATATTCCTTGAAAATTAACTAAAGATAGAAAACTCTTTTCTTTGAACAAAATGTAACTTTACCTAATCTTGTTAGCAACACACTAGCAAGCTTATTCCGTATTCTACCTTACTCAAGAAGTAAGGTACAAGTAAAATAGCATGCATTTCAAATATCTAAAGCAAAACATGAAGTAAATAATGAATATTATCTTATTATGCCAATGCAAATAAGGACTTACAAACAACATTTCAATAGTGGTTGTTGTAGCAAAATGGGTTCTGCCTTTATGGATGGTTTTTTTTACTTCTTGCTCCAATTCTAATTCTAAGTTTGGTGGTAAAAGTGAAATTCAAAACAACAACAATAAAATAGGGTTAAAGTGATATCAAGAGATTTATTTATAGGTAATATGGATTTTTCTTTAAAACTGACTTTATTGTAAACTATCTCATAATATTAATGAAGAAATGGAATATATAACTAATGAGAACTAAATCAATAAGATGAAAAAAAAAAAAAAATTACTTCCTATAATATAGATTTTTAAAATTTTTTTAAATTTGACATATATGTGTTATGTGTAAAAAAAAATAAGTTGAATGCCCTGCTATCAATTTTTTTGGTCAAATCTGGGGTTTGATATAACTTATTACAATAAGACTAAGATGGAAATGAGTATTAAAACTGCGATAAAATAAGTTGAATGCCATGCTATCAATTTTTGGTCAAATCTGGGGTTTGATATAGTTTATTACA
Source organism: Picea mariana (assembly GCA_032191745.1). Taxonomy (NCBI): domain Eukaryota; kingdom Viridiplantae; phylum Streptophyta; class Pinopsida; order Pinales; family Pinaceae; genus Picea; species Picea mariana. Next base: position 14,323 of record JASDQU010102142.1, read on the forward strand.
ACAAGACTAAGATCAAATGATGATGGAAATGAGTATTAAAGCTGTAATAAAATAAGTGAGCAAAATTATACTAATAATCCTATATATATGTGATGACATAAATCAAATTTAATATAATTTTTTTTTAACTAATAATTATAATAAATAATAAATATTTATAAATCAAAATATATAAAATATTAAAATTTTTAAATAATAATAAATAATAATTAATATATGTAAAATATTGTGATAGTTTTGATGGCCTTTTTCTTCAAGTTTGATGGCCCCTATAAGGAGAAACCAAAAAATTTAGCAGAATATGAAGGAGACACCAAAAAATTTAGCCGAGTTGGTGTGGCTTAAATACTCCTAGAATTAGCAAATTGGAAAAAATATATTAATTAATATATAGAAATTATAAATTCATCCTAATTCAATAATTTTTAATCATATAAATTTCTGTGATAGTTTTAAGTATATTAATAATTCATATTGATGAAACTTTTATCAGTAAAATTTATATGGAATTTATCTCTCACACATGTTATTGTATCTCAAATTAAATTCCATGCGCATCATCGCATCTCCCAAATTAAAGAATAGGTTTTGTTGTCGTAATAACATGATTCCATGGTTTAACGAGTGTCTAAATGTCGACTACAGCAGCACAAAACATTTGCGGGACAATTACAACTGCTACACACGCCTACATTAAAATTGATAGCACCATGTCTGTAAGTATCTTAAAATTTGATTGTGATAAGACGAAGATGCCGTCTCCGACAGTTACAGTGTCATTGTTAATGGACCGGACCGCGTTTATTCAACCAGATGCATGTGCAGTGGCCCCTACGCTTCATTGTTCACATGCATGGTCGCCCTCACGCGGGTTCAATCAGTCACGTGAGATGTTTGCCATGGCTGCAACTGCTGTTAAATCAACTTGGGAAGCCAGGCACCAAAAACTACGACACTACGTCCCACCTATTCGAGGTGCTACATGCTCAACAGTACAATGACATGAAGTCTTTGTAATACAATTGTTACGTAGAAAGGCGTATACTTATTAGAAATTAGAAATGGGCATATTTAATCATCTTTTAACTATAGTTATCAATTAAAGACGCTGGCATATTATTTGTTCCAAATCAATGAATGAAATCTCATGTTCATAACTTTCTTGCATTTTTAAATTACTGTGTGACCATCTAATTGCCACTTTAAAAAATGATTGGAAAACTTAATTCCAACCCTTTCAAATGAAAAAACCAAGAAAGAGTAATTGCACTATGTCAATTAGGGTTTTCTTTAACTAGGCACCTGATTTGTACTGCATTGAGAATTTTACCAACTGACACTAGTTTGCGGCTGTATGGTTATCAATTAAAGATGCTGGCATATTCTTTGTAATCCTTCCAAATCAATGAATGAAATCTCATGTTCATAACTTTCTTGCATTTTTGAGGGCGTAAGTTAACCTGTTTACTTTCTAACATTTACTTAATATAATTAAAAAATTACTTTGTAACCATCTAATTGCCAGATTAATCAGTCCTAATACAGTGAGCTGCATAGATTCTAACAACCAAATGAAAAAACCAAGAAAGAATAATTGCACTGTATCAATTAGGGTTTTCTTTAACTACACACTGAATTTGTACTGCTTTGAAAATTTTACCAACCAAAACCTTTGAGAATTTTACCAACCAAAACCTTTAAACATTCACCAGCCACAAGTTTATGACTGTGCTAATATATACACATCTGATAATTGAACTCTGGTTTCGGTTGATTTCTCAATAAAGGGAATGGATTCATATATCAAATGGATTGTTCATTAGATGTAGTGGCCTGGTTTGATAGACAAATTGATGATACCAATTAAACGTATTGATGTAAACATGTGAACCGTTCGGAGCACGATGGATGGAATTCGTACAAAACATAACATGTTCTGTCTACAATTGGTTCAGCACTCGCTGAATCAACAAGGGAGCCATGTCGACGGTTCAGTCTCTATATATTTGAAACTCCTCAGCAGACCCATGCAGCATACGACTTCTGTTTTTAGGAATACCTAATCATCCTCCTGTTTTGATCTCTTTCTTTCTGGGTTCTGCTATACATATCCTCCTCCTCATTCTGGTGAGCTC
>JASDQU010102142.1:17051-46227 GCA_032191745.1 Picea mariana
CTTGTTATAGAAATGAATGCCAATAAATCTAGTCATGTGTGAGGCCATGAAATGGTTGGGTATGGAAAGGCTATGGTGCCACAAAAGTATCCAATGAACTTCATGCTTATAATTAATGTTTGGACTAAAACCGTTTTTCTAACACTGAAGAGCACCACAAAATTATATTCTTGGTGTAGTGTTTGGGTTGAAAAGGAAGGCATCCAAATGGTTAAACAAGTAATAGGAAGTGTATAGATGATGTGTCGAGGAATTGGCCAAATATTTCAATTCACCATGGTGGGATGAATGAACTAGATAAAATGATATTATGAAATAAATGCAAGGATGAATTGAATAGATATGCATGAATAAATCATGAAAATGTGCAAGTAGTAGAGTTGCACACATGCATGATAAGTTAGAGTTGTTTATGATTGAAGGAATTTATTGTATGCATTTTGGATGAATGAAATCACATATTATATTTTATAGAAATGATTACGCTAATAGTTGAAATGATGTGATTATTACTAACTCATGAAGTTGAGAATATTTCAGGAGCTGTTAGACATTGTAACAAAAAAGTTGCACTGGGTTAAAGTAGTCACATGAGGATGGACTATAGGAAATCTCTATCACAGAAACAAAGTAATGAAAATAATGATCGTTAGAAGAAGGAAAAGATTGGTTATTGATAATACATATGCATGGAATGATAATTTCATTGCAATTAATAAATATATTGATAGACGTGATTGAATTGTTAAGTGGAAACAATTCTGAGATCACTTTGTGAGATTTTGTAAATATTACAATAAAATTATATTGTACATGAAATAATAATAATCTGTTTGGTTGAATGCAAGATGGGAGTATTGCAGGAAAAGTGGTCTCAAGTATGATATTTTTTAATTCCATAAGAAATACTGATGCATGCTGCTACAACAACCAATAAATTATGAGATGGAATCTCATGCTTGGGGAAATTTGAATTTTGAGTTTCCTTATAAAATAAATTTTAATTTATAAATAATTTTTTTATGATATTATCTCATGTTGACTGTACCTATGTGATACAGATGAGATGATGGATATTGAATATGGAATGCTTGGGAAGAAAGGCTACTGTTGGGACTCTAGGGCCCTATGATTTCCATAGAGTGTAGACCCTTAGTAGGGGTCTGGTAATTACTTGGTGCTCTCCTTATGTGTGAAATCCTTAGAAAGATGGATCATCGAAGGACTGTGTAGAAGTGAAGGGATGCATGAGCCTAAAAGGGTGAGTGTAGAAAGGAAGAGGAAACTTAGGAAATGCATATGGAATGGTGGCTAGAATCATGAGGGCCTGTCAAAAGAACAATGAGTTGAATTCTTTCCTGAGGTATCTATGTGGAATATAGAAAAAACTTTTCACTTGAATAATGAAGACCTGAATAAGGTATTCAAAAAGAAAATAAGAAAAAGGAAACAAGCTTCAGGGACAAGTGCATGGAGAAAGTGAGTTCCAGTGGAGTTGTTATAGTCATAAAGATGTGACATGAGGATAATGAGGACACCATGCAAGAATAATACTTGCATATTTTTGGAGATTTTTGAAGAATTCTGATTGTACATGTGTATATAATGCATTGAGGAAAGTGCATAAATAATGGGGATGAGAATGTGATACCCCTAGGATGAACCCAAATCATAAATGTACATATTCTTTATAGGCTGGTGAGCCAAGATATTATGGGATAGAGTCCCAGTGTATATATGTTTTAGGCTCGAGATCTTGTGTGATTATTAGGCCAGAGAGCCTACATATTGAAATGCCTTTGAGCCAACATTGTAAAATGAAATCACTTGGATAAATTAATAAAATACATCACTATTTAATACCAAGTTAGAAGAAAGAGAATGAGGGGCTAAGACTCCAAGAGAGGGTAATGAGGGCTAAGGGATTAAGGAAAAGGGGGCTTAAGCAAGGGGCTTAACCCTAGGAATAAAATAATATTATTCCTAAGTCCTAAAGTCTTATTGATCTAGATGAATATTGGTGGCCACCCACCTATTCCAACTGGCTCCTCTTGACAGTTTTTAGTTCAACACGTTCTTTTGTAATTATTTGTAATTGTGGGTTCTACACTTCCGAGGCTGTCTGAAGCCCTACACATCTTCCAGGTGGAGATTGATGGCTTCCCATCTGTTGGCAGCCACACATGATTTTCGATACTTACCATGATCAAAAGAGACTCTACCTTTATGTAGCTTCCATCACCTTCTATTTGTAAATATTTCAAGGCAATGATTGGGTTAATTTTACCTTATTGAGTTTTTCATTTGCATTTTTCATTTGCTTTAGTTTTAATTCATGACTGTAAGAATGAATTTAAACATAAAAACTTGGATTGTTTTCATAATATTTTCCCTTATAAATATCGTTTTAAAAGCCACCCATATGTGATTAAAGTTCAAATCTTGTGAAATGGTTGATTAGTCCATGATTGAATTTTTGTTTTATTATGGTTGTTATGATTTCAATGGTTTGATAGTTCATTGTTGAAATGTTTTTATGCATGAAAAACCTTAGTTAACTGTGGATATTCTTCTCATGAGTTTAATTGTCATATCAACATTCATGCCAATGAGTACAGACATGCTGTACTTGCGTTTTCACCTTACCTTGCTGGCACAAAACATTAATGAATCTATTCATTATGTGCATAGGGTTTTGTACTCTATAGGTTTTGACACTCATCGCGAGAGATGGTTTGGAACTCCATGAACCTTCTGGTTTTCGTTCTCCCTAACTCTCCTATCTGAGTTATGATAGCCCCCAGACTCTACTGTTTTCATGCCTTCACTTTTTTCTCAGACCTGTTTCTGTTGCTCGTCCATTGGGAACCTAAAACTATCCCGAGTGATTTTTGTTGCATCCTTGTCATAGTGGTAATGGCACCCGTAGTCCGTATCGAGCCGAATAGATGCCAAGATTTACTATTGAGGACCTAAAGGCTCATGAGTGGAATGTATTACTCAAGAAGTTCGAGGGCTATAATCTCCAGGTTGAAAAATCTTTTGCACAAACCTTTGACGGCTTCAGAGCCAAGATTGGAGACATACATTTGGAATTGACAGAGGATTTAGTGAGAAAAGCTACAGGGCTCCAATCAAAAGGAGAGAGGTGGTTTAAAAACGCTAAAATAGAAGAGGTCCCATGGAGTTTATTTATGACCTCCCGTAAAACCACTTGCTGTATAAAAGGTATTCCTATCGCTCTGTTAAAACCTAGATGGCATAGTCTACTTTTAATTCTGAAGCAATTTGTTACGTGTGAAGGCCGATATGGACTGGTTTTTATGTACCATATCCGTTTGCTTATGAATTTCATAGGGTTTGAGTTGGATATGCCCTTTTACTTATTGATGAGTCTTTACAAAATGTCCAAGCATTGCAAACGACAGGGTATCAATTTGAGTTTGTTTCACCATAGACTCGTTAAACGCTTGTTGGTTTATCACCTGTCGAAGATAGGTGACAGTTGGGAAAAATTTATGATAAGAAATGGATTCACACAGGCCAATGCTACAACAAACCCTCCTTTAATTGTAAACCCTAAATCAGACAGGCCAATGGTTGAAAGTCAATTCATTAATTCAATTGATGGACGATAATTTATTGATGAAACCCCTCTAGATAAAGGATTACCATGTAGGTTTTCACCTGGAAGATCTCCGGAACAAGTGATTGCCAAATTAAAGTAAAAAGATCCTCATGTTCCTATGAACGATTCTAGTTTAAACATTGATGATAATCCTGTTATCAAAAATTTCCGTAAAGGAAAGAAACCACAGAGCACAGATTTAAGTTTCAAGAATAAGAATGCTGGTCGTTTGATCTCTAGAAAACTAAGAAACCGAAAGGGTAATCATCTGAGCTCGATTGAACCGATTAAGATCAATGATCGGTGTCTAGATCATGATATAGAGGATTTCCTGGTGCGTGAGGACCCATAAATCAGTGTTCCAAGAGGGAGGTTATCACCCATGTTGAACAATATGATTTCGTGACCAATTTACCCCCGTGTCTTAAGGGTAAAGAGGGATTTTCGGGTATCGGGCATGACCTGGAACAAACCACATGTAAGATTGAAGCACCCCTTGTCGACTATGTCCCACGCTGATCTATCATCACCCCAGTACACTGTGATAGCTGCCTCGACTGGGTAGAGAGTTACTATATAGATGTTCTTCTCTTACATGCCCGAATTAAAACCTTGACTTCTCAGAACTCTATGTTGAAACAAGATAACCTTGATCTCAAGGAACATACAAAGAGGGAGAATAAATGAATCAAGAGGGATGGAAATATAATCATTAAGAACACAACCAGTTTCAAAGCAATTATAAACTCCGAACTGTCAGATCCCTCTCTGGCTAATTTTTAATGGAAATGGAAGATTGTGCTGCTGATTGCTTGGAGCAAATACTTTTAATTATATGCTCAAATGTTCAGTGGTTTCTCCTTTTTTATGTTTTATCAAACTTTGGTTTAATTTTGAACAAACCAACTCATCCATGAGTGGTTACTATTTTCGCTATTTTTGTAATATTATCCATTTTTTGTGGATTCAACTCTATCCCGTGTGATATGAGCTTTTGAATCCTGAACTAGTTTAAATACTGTTTACTCTTAGTAGTAGAAACACCTTTGATTTGGACGTATTATGGACATGTAACTTTCAAGACTATATGGACAAGATTTTCACTCTTTGGCTTTAGACCAATGTGGAGATTTCCCATTATGTTTTGCCTTTTATATTATGGAATGTTAATATGTTATACAACTTTAGTCTTATCAGCATATAATATTTCATTTTATTTAGCACTTTAAATTCTGTCTGTAATTTGTTGTTCATATATCACATCTGTGATCATTATTTCATTTAAATATCATTGATTTTTGCTTGATATTAAGTGATGTATTACATGAATACTTTATATTAAATTTCTCTTACTATAAGTGTTCGTCATTACAAGATCACATAATATATATGTTTATTACTTCGTTCTTATATCTTTGCTTTGAAAATTACCTTTGAGTTTAAACTGGGAATGTTAGCACAAGCCTGTTACAAGTTTTTCTCACATGCAAGATAGCAAGGAGTTTGGATTGCGCAGAGACATAAACTCAGTAGTTGATTAATCTCAGGTTAGTTTTACTCGTATTTTATTTCTGTTATTAGTTTATTTATTAATGAAATAGGAACAATTTAAATTGGCTTTGACTATTATCCTGTTCTTGTTTCAAAGTATGTCTTATCAGTATGTGTGAATTCTTAGATTTTAAATAATTAAACATAAAATATAAAATGTAAGTGCTTTCTTTATATACTTCATAAACAATTGCAAAAAAAAAAATGATTTCACAAGACATCCACCAAAACTTGCAAATTGTAAATACCCTGTTCATAATCACATGCTCATGTTTCTGTTTTAAACTTGTAAATAATTTAAATTCATGTACATAGTATCGTAGTTTATTTTAGATTAGTTTTATTTCCTTTTATCATTTTAGGATTTTAGTCGGCTAACAGAACCGTTAAACTCGTCAAGTCATCTCACTCCAAACGGCTTGGGTTATTTAGACAACCCCGGTCCGTATTTGACCTTCTAGTTGACGGCGTGTCACTTAAGCCCGTCGACAAATGGCACTAGAAGGAGGGCCAAGGTTGATTTAATGATTAAATGTTTCATCCCTCAACCTTTCATAATTCTAGATTTATAAACCCTTCTTCTGTGTCATATTATAATGCACTACAAGGCAGGTTAGATGACAAGCTAACTATTTGGAGTCAATTTCTTCAAATTCTTAAATTTTCATGGATCCTGCCCAAATCATTGTGTTGGAACATGATTTCAATGTCTCATTACCAGTTATTCCCAACAAGACAACTGATCTCTTTTCAGAATTCACCTTTTATGGTGAAGGGAACACATCTGCAGTAGACCATATTTCTAATTTTTTTTTTATAAATGTTTAAAACATAATATCATTGATCCTAATGTTACATGCAGATTGTTCGCTCTCACTTTTCGAGGTCGGGTTAAATATTGGTTTGAATATTTTCTGGCTAATTCGATTCATTCTTTGTCTGAGTTTGTAATTGAGTTTTGATCAGATTTTAACAATTATGATTATGATGAATTAAGTGAAGAATTAAGTTGCTTAAGGAAAGAAAATGGTGAATCATTCAATGATTTTGCAATTAGGTTCATACATGTTTGTACTCGATTCCCTTTGAAATAAATGTCGCTTATTAATGAATGGTTTGAATATCTCGTTTCTCTCTTAGACAAGCAAGATCAATTAATTGTTAAACAATCTGAATTGAGCACTAATATTCAATCTCAAGATGGTTCAAATTTTCATGTTGATCTTGAAGGTTTTGAAGCACCACAATTTTTGTCAACTTCTTTCATTTTGAAAAATCATGAGCAACATCATATTTTACAAAATGAAATTGTCACCTCTAATCACTCTTTGCCAACAATGTATCCTCCTGTCGAAGAGGGAACCTTGAATTTAAAAGATGACAGTTGTCACACTCTCATAGATTTTATAACGGTTTCTAAAGTAAAATAGGTCCAATGTAAAGTTGACAATAAAACTTCCCCTAATTTAGTTGAACATGTCCATGATCAATCAATAGGAGACAAAATCATTAGTCAGACTATTAATCAACCTTCTATCTCTAGTGATTTTCTCTCAATTTTTCCCTTACACAATGAACCAAATTGTCTCTTAGAAAATGTCTTGTACTCTTTAAAAGATAATACAATAGAGGCTGATCAGTTTATACAAGGAGAGGGAACAAAACCAGATTTCGAAACGCATATACCTATCATTTCAAGAGATGCATTTCGTCTCCTCAATTCTTCTACATATTATTCCTTGTACCCTGATATTTTTGATCCTAATGTTGTGCAATTGTGTGTTCCACATTACCTTGGAGATAATTCAACATTATATAATCATGTACAAATTAATAGAGATTACCGAATAGAAGATAAAGAGGAAAATAATTCTACCCATGAACATATTAATTTTTATTCTCATCAATTATCCATGGGTAAATCAAGAAATCATTTGAAAGAGTCTCAAATTGCATCTTCCATTGATTCATCTCAATTTGTGTTTAAAGAAGGATCTAAAATTTTCCATGATCAATTATTTGAGGTTGAAAAGTATAATCGACCAAATATTATTACCAATGATGATTATTCAAAAATGTTGGTTGTTCCATTTCGTCCACCTCAAATAGTTAATCTTGAAGTATTTAAGCTCAATGGAAGTTTCAAGAGAATGAGACACTTCTTTTCCGATCGAGAATCACGATAATTTCTCGCAATCTTGATCCGACCTTTTTACAAGATTCTTTCCTTGATAGTCTAATACTTTATTCTCATCAGGAATATTTGTCATATGTGAGTTCTTTCGAACAATCCCATGTTAGTAATTGCATGTATTATGATAGGGTTGCAGATTGGTTGGAGTATTCATATCTTGAAAAGTTTCCAGGGAGTGGTAAGATTATCTTCACTTTATTTAGAGATCAAGGAGGTAACTTTGACACACTCATTTTATATCCTCCAAATGGATAAAATATGGAATGAAAGGAAAATTGTCGAGAGGATGGGGCACTTTGGTATAGGCCGATGGTTATGTTAGGTCCCCATAACTCTCACAAGCTTCACAATCTCATTTTTTCATATTTTTGTGACCTATATAATGACAAAATTGTAGAATGGCTGGAGGATTCATACAAAAAGAATGTTCAAGGGAATGGTAAGGTCATGCTTGCTTTGTTTTTAAATGATGATGATAAAGGTAAGTATGATATATTTTGTCATTTTTCGATGTAATACCATCCTTGTTAGTAATATTTGATTTTGTTTCCATTGCAGGATTGGAGTTACTCCGATGGCTACATTGGAAGCAGGACTTCACTTGGTATTTTGATTTGTTTAGTAGTTAGAGTAGGTTTTCTTTTAGATTTATTTCTCACTATTTCTCTTTTTAATAATGAAGTCACGAATACAAGTGGGTGCACCAAGAGAACCATAATATGACTTTTGTCAGGGAAGTCCACTTTGACCCTTTTCTCTCGGCTTTTCGTTGAACATTTCTTTTCAAAAACGTAGTATCATCATGAAATTTTTTAAATGAAAAGTAAAGAGATAAGTAAATTTGAACTGTCAGTTCAACCCTAACCCAAGGTGCCACGAGTAGGACTGCACTCATATTAATAAGGGTTTTTCTCTTTTTCTTTTAGTCTCTCTCAAGAGATATTTTGTTTGATGATTTCAGATCCACCCTCTTGTGAATATTTTTAATTTCTTTTTTGTTTTTGATTTTGGTTCTTTTCATTTTGCTTGGTTTTGATTTGTTTTCTGAATAATTATGTCTAAGTCACCATCTCATTTTTGGAAGGGGAATCAGAATTTTTGTTCATTAGCAGAAGTTGATAACTTCCCAAGCACCTGAGCAGTAAGTGCTAAAACTCAGATCGATAGAAATGAGTTTCTTTTCAAATCAGTGTTTCCGGTTTCTCATTGAAATTACAAGTAGACGTGATTGTCATTAATAAACTTTTAATGTTGTCCCTGTTTTGAGAAAAAACAACTCAACTGTACCTTCCCGTACTTGAGATGATTTCCTAACCAAAATCTAAGTGTCCAAGTCATGATGAGGGTCATCAAAACAAAAGAGTAATTGGTGAAAGTTCATTTTTTTTTTATTCCAAGCTATGATATTTTCAGTATCACCCCACCCTCTTGAATATCATTAAGTTTTGCAAACTATAAGCAAATTCTAGAGGGTTGAAAGCACATTAATGTGTGGGAAGTGTATGTAAACCCTCCAGGACACAGAATAGGTCTGCTGGTAGCGGGTAAATGCATGCATGATACCAAGGAAACTTCACCGGGGTACTGAACATGCCTACTAGCAGTGGAGCAATGTCGGGTTTAAGAAGATACGCAAGTATGTTTTCAATTTGATAAAAATGAAAAGATGTACCGTATCATGGTTGAATGAATCTTGGATAGGATAGAAGTACTAGAGTGGGTCAAATGACATCCCTGTCGAGGCTATGGACGCCTGTTGGCAGTAGTGGCTCTATCAACAGTATCGAAGTCAACTGCATAAAAAATCGCTACACTCGTAATCTAAGTTAGATACCGTATGACATTTTTTTTAGACATAAATACAAAAATATTACTAAATTGCATTATTTTCTGAGTTATGATCAATATGCTTGACCAACTATTAACTATTTCTAAAATTCATTTCATCTGATTCACCCTGGAATGAATTTTTTTTGGTGATGTAGAGATAACTACTTTGCCCAGTACGTCGCCATTGTTGGCAGCCACACATGATTTTCGATACTTACCACGATCAAAAGAAACTCTACCTTTCTGTAGCTGCCATTACCTTCTATTTGTAAATATTTCAAGGCAATGATTGGGTTAAGTTTACCTTATTGAGTTTTTCATTTGCATTTTCGTTTGCTTTGGTTTTAATTCATGACTGTAAGCATGAATTTAAACATAAAAGCTTGGATTGTTTTCATAATCTTTTCCCTTAGAAATATCATTTTAAAAGCCATCCATATGTGATTAAAGTTCAAATCTTGTGAAATGGTTGATTAGTCCATTATTGAATTTTTGTTTTATTATGGTTGTTATAAATTTGATGGTTTGCTAGTTCATTGTTGAAATGTTTTGATGCATGGAAAACCTTGGTTAACTGTGGATATTCTTCTTATGAGTTTAATTGTCATATCAAAATTCATGCCAATGAGTACATGCATGTTGTACTTGCATTTTTGCCTTACCTTGTTGGCACAAAACATTAATGAAGCTATTCATTATGCGCATAGGGTTTTGTACTCTGTAAGTTTTGGCACTCATCACGAGATATGGTTTGGAACTCCATGAGCCTTCTGGTTTTCATACTCCCTAACTCTCCTATTTGTGTTATGATAGCCCCCAGACTCTGTTGTTTTCATGCCTTCACTTTCTTCTCAAATCTGTTTCTGTTGCTCGTTCGTTGGGAAACTAAAACTATCTCGAGTGATTTCTGTTGCATCCTTGTCACAATGGTGATGGAACTCGTAGTCCGTATCGAGCCGAATAGATGTCAAGATTTACTATTCCATGACGACGCTATTGATGAACTTGTTGTTCCAGAGTCTGTACTCAAGGCTTAGAAGTATAGTGTCTAGGCATCCGAAAGTGGGTAAAGGGTAGAGAAGAGAGAAACGTCAACCTTCGGCAAAGGAAACTAAGGAAGATTTCTATGTTGGCGTTGTCTAGCTTCCAACTGTTCCTGGATGTTAATATCCTGTTTAATCGCTGCCCATGAACATTTGAGTTCAACCTGGGTAGTGGCTGTTTCAAGGATAGTATCGAAAAGATTTAAGGCAATGTGTGTTTGGTTTGATAATCCGGGTTCGATATTGGGCTGTGTTGGTACAGGGACATTCATGGAGGAACAGTAAAAAATAAGAAAACTTCAGGGGGAAATTAAGTGCTGTCTCAATTCGGTCGTATAAAAGAGAGTTTACGGTTTTAGGAATAAGACGGGGTGCAAATCAAAGGCTCTTTCCCGTAACTGAGTTATATTTTAATAAAATGTATGAGGTGGGAGAAAACATTTAGCTGTCTATCGAGTAAGGCTCCTATCAAGGGAGAATCTCATGTATAAACAGAAGAAGAAAAATGTAAAGAAATAACCCGATGAAGCATAAAATATATATAGAATTCTGAAAGTGTTGATTGGTCTTATACCTGCTGATAGCTAGTACAGAGGAAAAACAGTAAACAATATAGAAATCCAAAATTCATTTGCTATAGTAGAGGTTGTACTAAATTATAACGAAGCATTCATCAATTAGGAATATGAAATGAAACAAAATATGAGATACAAGAAAACAAACTCATAACACAGTCGTGACGGAATTGAGAATCTTCAGATTTTCTTTATATTAACTCTCAAAATGTAAAACCTCTGTTACAATCGACACAAAAAGGTCCAGCCCTTTTTCTTTCTTTCTGTGGTATATTTATACAATTTTACAATAAGATGGAATCTCAATCGTTACACAATTTTCAGTTATGATAGGGAGGAGAGAAATCACTCCATTTCTCTTCTCTGTCTTTACTTGGTGCCAGAGGCTTGTCCTCGTGCGTGCTCGGTACAGGTGACACATCTTTCAACTAGCCGAGATATCGGCCTTGACAGTTCTGCTTGACAATTGGCTTCAAAAGAGTAACAATCTCGGGCTAATTGCGGCATCTTGTCTCCATTTGTCTGTCTATGATGTCGATAGCGCATAATTGTGCGCTTGGTTTAATCATACATTTGTCTATTTGGACTATATCCGCCATAGTCACTTGGGAGATCTCGGTTGAATATCTTTCCTCTTTTTCATTTAAATCAAGAGAGATTTTTTCCATATTCATCTGGATCAATGCCTCGGCATTACCTCCGCTATCAATGCCTAGCAGATTACCATCTATAGAGCTAAAATCCTCTTCTAAGGATTTCGTTACTCTCTTGGCTTGCAGCTTGCCTTCTGAGATGCTGTACTCCCATTCTTTCAATAGAATGTTTCCTTTGGTCTGCTTCGAAATGGTGAACCTGGGAGTACTTTCCGAATCCCTGTTGTTTGTGGCTATCACAGCCTCTTGGAAAGCGACCCGTGCTGCTCTAGCTTCCCTTTCTCTAGCAGTTAAATTCTCCAAAACTTGATTGACCAGCAAGCAACTGTCCCGAATCACCTCTACCTTGGCGACCTGTCCTTGGCGAGTAAATTTCGTTGGGCCGCAAAGACTCTTCTCCGAATCTCCATCGCCTGGGACTGGAACATCCCGATATTTATCACTTTACTTTCAACGATTTCCACACTTGCCTGTAGTTGTTCGATCAAATCTTTTTGCCGGCTCGCTTGCGTCTGACCATCCTGAACCGCCAGCTGTGCTTGTTCGAGCTTAGTCTTGAGCAGCTCTATCTCATTTTTATCAGCCAACCTGGCTTTCTCTATTCCTACACTCCCCTGGTCCTTGGTAGCCTCCTCTACAGCGGCTAGTCTGGCCTCTAGGGTTTTGATGAGGCGATTTTTTCGTTTCAGCTGGTTTTTTAAAAGCTCGACTGAAAATTGATTTGTCGTGGCATATGCTCCTAATGTCCCTGCTATCTCAGTCGCGAATTGTTCATTCCTCTTGTCTTTCCCATCAGTTATAACTTTGTATTTCTTGGCTATTGATTCCCCTTCCTGATAGAATTCTCTCTTTACCACTGCCTTTCTCTTCTTATCGAAGAAGAACTCATTCGGAGGGATCTCTTCCACCCTTATAGGCCTCAACTCTTCATTAAAGATCCACCCTGCGTCAATATTTCCCTGAGTTGACTGCAAGGGAGTAACTGATGTGATAGGTTCTTCGATTTTCTTCGCTGATTGTCCCAGGGTAGTAACCGAACTCTGCTTCTTCGGTGGGTCGGGAGTATTTATCTCTGCTTTCAGACTCTTATTTTTCTCTTCCCCTTCCTGGTGTTTTTCTTGACCGGGTGTCGCATCTTTGGAGCCTTCGATATATTTTTGTTTCGCCTCCACTGTACTCGGATTCTCACCCCGCAACACTGCGGGAAGACAACTGCGTCGATGTTCTTGGAACTTCAGAACATCGGCTCTCTCCTTAGGTGCCAAGGTTTGTATCCGAGCTAGAATCTCGACATAGGATCTTGCGCCTCGGAAAATGTCATCCGAGGGTGAATTCTCGTGCTCAAATCTCTTGAGTCCACAACTGGCCAAATGATTACTCATGACCCTTTGCGGATCGTGCTTCTTGAACTCAATAAGGACCAAATTTAGGTCTTTCAGGGTTGCTGCCTCAGCTTTAGCATGCCCAAAATCTAATAAAGAATATGAATTTAAATGAACAGGAAAAGGTGGCCATACCTTCTTCGAGTATCCCTTCAGCTCCTTGCTGATGCCACCGATTACTGTTTGTCTAGCAACCTCACGACAAGCCAGCTTGTCGGGAATGAACAATGGCAATGCATGAGAGGGAACAAAAGCCCCAAAAACTTTAAGATATGAGAATTCAGCTTCTACATACCAGTCAACTATGCTACTCAAATTCGTCACTATACTATCTGAGATCCTGGGTGGCAGGTGACCGAAAATAGTGACATGCAGAGGCACCATCACCCAGTTGAAGATTTCATATACGAAATCTGCCGCTTTGTTTTCCCATAATTTCGAATGATAGACGTGGATGGGCTCGTCCTCTACTAGAGTCCAACTCCAGCTCATTAAGGGAAATGGTGTTAAAAAACACACGGTGTCCATAATGTATGCAGACATAAAAAATGAAGAAGTCTTTCCGCTCTCTTTCTGCGCTCGATACTCTTTAACCCGACTGGTCAAGCTATCAGACAACATTTTCGCCTAGTCGAAGGAGCAACCTTCGGTGACTTGAAATATTAGAGGTACTCATGGAAGAAAGAAATGTGAGGTGTCCTCTCTCCCATATAATCTGCATGTCATCATAGATACATACTTGAACTGTAGTTCCAAGGAAGCTATTGAGTATATACCATGACTGTTTGCCCTGAACTTCGCAGGGTGCGAAACCCAGTCTCTTATTAAGCTAGACATAGTCTTGTCATACTGCACACATTCCTTCTGTTTGA
The DNA here is from genome assembly GCA_032191745.1 of Picea mariana. NCBI lineage: Eukaryota > Viridiplantae > Streptophyta > Pinopsida > Pinales > Pinaceae > Picea > Picea mariana. The sequence continues at coordinate 30,780 of JASDQU010102142.1, forward strand.
ACTCGTCCAAGAATTTGGCACCATATGTAAGGTCGAACGCTGTGGGCAACTTGTACATAGCTTGCAGGTGTTCAGGTCTGAAAGTCCCGATGGTGACCTTCTGCTCATTCATGATGGTTTTGGTTGGTATGTCTACATGATCTAATTCCCATCGGACCATGTCATAATATGGGAGCAATCGTGGCCTGGCCGCTACTTTATGCATTCCCGATTGAATGACGATCTTATACTTGGTGGTTATGTCATCTTTTTCATTGTCACTGGAGTCATCGGAATAATCCACTAATTCGGCCTGCAGAACATCAGAAACGAATGACCAGTTCGGGACCGAGTCAACACTTCGAGGTGAAGTATCAGCGACGTTGTCCGAACCTTGTCCCAAAACCTCAATGCTGGCTTTGGTTGCTTTTCGTGGGGCCATGGTGGGAGATCTTTCTTTAGCTCTTCTGCGATAAAAATATGTATACATACAGGAGTTAGCTCGTTGAGAAAGTGTGCTCTGCGTAATATAGAAATGAACTTGTTATAATGAATATAGCTTTATATGTTCGAAAAATCGGTACTTTTTAGAATAGATCCGTCAAATCATGTTTAGAAATAAATTTAGCAATAAAAACCCAATCTTTATTCGTTGATTCACCTTATTTCATAATTAATTCCATAAATTTTGGTGGTTTGAAATGTCAGTTGGCGTATGGAAGAAACAAGACTACCTCGTAAATCATGCAAGCATCAAAACACGAGAGATATTGATTTAGCTTAATTAATCCGGTTTTACCAACATTAATTAATCTTTCGGCACTCGTTGTATCGGGAATTTTGCTTTAACCCTTTAACCCTTTGAACCTCTAACCCATGAAACTGCGATGATTGATATTGGTTAACAAAAACATAATTGTGATTAGGATCTTAATTAATTACGTAATTATTTATATTTTCCATATCGCGACTCGAAGCTTCGAAGGTAAGTTTCCGGGAAGTTTGCATGCCGAGCTGCGAAATCGCGATAATACATTTTAATTAAAAGGGAAGATAAACTTGGATTAAGTGTTTAATTAATTACGTTTGTATCTTTATCGCGACTTTGCGACTCGGGCTTAGACAGTGTTGTTTTTTTAAAAGAGAACACGCCGAGTGGCGAATTGCCGACGAAACTTAACCATGGCTTTTATTTTTTCCTTTAACTTTGATATGGGTTACTAACATACGGACTTTGTGGTTTCAGCTATCGGGGATACGACAATGAGAGTTTTGGATTTAGTGAACACCAAGGCGTGAAAACCTGATGATGTTTAATCATGATTTAGGAAAAATTTACTCCCGTTACTGACCTGGGTAAAATTTTAAAGCAACTCCGCTGCTTCGTTGCTCGAGACTTGTGAACTACATGATCTATAGCATCCAACATGCGAAATCCCGAGGTAGAACAAAAGGGGGAAATTTTTTTGCCGAAAAGTAGAACTCGCCTCGAGAGTACAATAATCATCGCTGCTTGCGTGATAAGACTTCAGAGATCTTGAAACCACAGACGGAAAATACGAAAACCGTCTTTCGATTTCGAGCATTAATACATGAAATTTGAGATGGGCTAGAAAAAAAACAAAGGCGGCTCCAACAGAACTAAAGGCTCATGGGTGGGATGTATTCCTCAAGAAGTTCGAGGGCTATAATCTCCAGGTTGCAAAAGATTTTGCACAAACCTTTGATGGCTTCAAAGCCAAGATTGGAGACATACAGTTGGAATTGACAGAGCATTTTGTGAGCAAAGCTAGAGGGCTCCAATCAAAAGGCAAGAGGTGGTTTAAAAATGATATAATAGAAGAGGTCTCATGGATTTTATTTATGGCCTCCCATAAAACCACTTGCTGTATAAAAGGTATTCCTATCGCTCTGTTAAAACCTAGATGACATAGTCTATTTTTAATTCTGAAGCAATTTGTTACGTGTGAAGGCTGATACAGACTGGTTTTTCTGTACCATATCTGTTTGCTTATGAATTTCATAGGGTTTGAGTTGGATATGCCCTTTTACTTATTGATGAGTCTTTACAAAAGGTCCAAGCATTACAAATGACAGGGTATCAATTTGAGTTTGTTTCACCACAGACTCATTAAACTCTTGTTGGTTTATCACCCGTCGAAGATAGGTGACAGTTGGGAAACCTTTCTCATAAGAAATGGATTCACACATGCTGATGCTACAACCAAACCTCTTTTAACTACAAACCTTAAATTAGATAGGCCAGTGGTTGAAAACTAGTTCATTAATTTAATTGATGGACCATAATTTATTGATTAAACCCCTCTAGATAAAGGATTACCATGTAGGTTTTCACTTGGAAGATCTTCGGAACAAGTGATTGCCGAATTAAAGGAAAAAGATCCTCACGTGTCTGTGAACGATTCTAGTTTAAACATTGATGATAATCCTGTTATCAAAAATGTCCGCAAAGGAAAGAAACCACAGAGCATAAATTTAAGTTTCAAGAATAAGAATGTTGGTCCTCTGATCTCTAGAAAACTAAGAAACCGAAAGGGTAATCATTTGAGCTCGATCGAACCGATCGAGATCGATGATCGGTGTTCATATCATGAGACAGAGGATTTCTTGGTTCGTCAGGACCCAAAAAATCAGTGTTCCAGGAGGGAGGTTATCACCCATGTTGAACAATATGATTTCGTGACCAATTTACCCTCGTGTCTTATGGGTAAAGAAGGATTTTCGGGTATCGGGAATGACCTGGAACAAACCACAGGGAATATTGAAGCACTCCTTGTCGACTGTGTCCCACACCGATTTGTCATCACCCCGGTACATTGCGATAACTTCCTCGACTGGGTAGAGTGTTACTATACAGATGTTCCTCTCTTATAGGACCGAATTAAAACCTTGACTGCTCAGAATGCTCTGTTGAAACAAGAGAACCTTGATATCAAGGCACATACAGAGAGGGAAAATAAACAAATCAAGAGGACTGGAAATATAATCATTAAGAACACTACCAGTTTCAAAGCAATTATAACCTATGAACTGTCAGATCCCTCTCTGGCTAATTTTTAATGGAAATGGAAGATTGTGCTGCTAATTGTTTGGAGAAAATACTTTCATTTATACGTTCAAATGTTCAGTAGTTTCTCCCTTTTTATGTTTTATAAAACTTTGGTTTAATTTTGAACAAACCAACTCTTTTATGAGTGGTTTCCAGTTCACTATTTTTGTAATATTACTTGATTTTGGGGGATTCAACTCTATCCTGTGTGATATGAGCATTTGGATCCTGAATTAGTTTAAATACTGTTCACTCTTGTTACTGAGGACATCTTTTGATTTGGACGCATTATGGACATGTAACTTTCAAGACTAATGGACAAGCTATTCACTCCTTGGCTTTAGACCAGCGTGGCACTTTCCCATTAGGTTTTCCCTTTTATATTATGGAATGTTAATATGTTATACAACTTTAGTCTTATCAGCATATGATATTTCATTTTATTCAACACTTTAATTATGTCTATAATTTGTTGTTCATATATTACAGCTATGATCATTATTTCATTTAAATATCATTGATTTATGCTTGATACTAAATGATGTATTACATGAATGCTTAATATTAAATTTATTTCACTATAAGTGTTCATCATTACAAGATCACCGGATCAATATGTTTATTACTCCGCTCTTATATCTTTGCTCTAAAAATACCTTTGAATTTATTCTGGGAATGTTAGCACCTACCTGTTATAGGTTTTTCTCAAATGCACGATAGCAAGGAGTTTGAATTGCATAGAGACATAAAATCATTAGTTGATTAATATCAAGTTAGTAGTACTCGCATTCTATTTATTTTATTAGTTTATTTACAAATGAAATAGGGATAGTTTAAATTGGCTTTGACTGTTATTCCGTTCTTATTTCAAATTGTGTTTTATTAGCATTTTTGAGTTCTTTAGATTTTTAAATATTAAACAGAAAATATAAAATATATGTGCTTTCTTTATTTACTTCATAAATAATAGAAAAAACATTGATTTCGCAAGACATCCAACAAAACTTGCAAATTGTAAATACCCTGTTCATAATCACATGCTCATATTTACGTTTCTGCTTTAACACTTGTAAATAATTAGATTCATGTACATAGCATCGTAGTTTATTTTAGATTAGTTTCCTTTCTTTTGTTATTTTAGGATTTTAGTTGGCCAACGGAGCCATTAAACTGGTCAGGTCATTTCACTCCAAACGACTTGGGTTATTTAGACAACCTTGGTCTGGATTTGACCTTCCATTTGATGGTGTGTCACTTACACCTATCAACACCATCTAATCCAACTGGATTATTTTGGAAGTTTTCATGTCAATACATATTTTTCTCCTCCCAGGGCCATTTTGGGGCCCTAAACAATGTTTTTTCGGCTTGCCATAGTCAAATTGTAGATGGATTCAGAGTTTGCCAACATAATGTGTAGTTTTTGAAAATACCTTTCCAACAAGCTATCACCCGCCTAAAACATAGGTCGTATGCAAAATTTACGACCTTGAGAAGTTGAGGTACGAACTTACCCATCGGGGCCCACATAACTTTTGGATTTTCATCTCCTAGGGTTAGGTTTTTTATGTCTAGGGTTTTGGAATTCATGAGTAATGTTAAAAAGGTCTATGGATCCTCATTCTAATCATTCTTGTTAGATAGATGCGCATAGAAGACACATCTCTTCTTAGAGATAACTACCAACATTCGAGCAAGTTGTTTCCAGTTCTGCAGTTTTATAGTTTTAACCTATTTATTTATTCAATAGAAATTATTGTTCACTGGATATCTGTTGTTGTTCTCCATGTCATTGTATTCAATCTTTTATTCCTTTCATTCTGCTCATAAATCGAGATCAATGTTATTAGAGTGGTCTGGTCTTCATTTGTTTTTCTTCGTGCATGTCCTCGACAAGATCTTGGTACAAGAAGTTGGGACTCAAACCAGTCGAGCCTTTGCAAATTTGACCATGCTGAGCCCGACAAAAACCCATGGGGGACGAGGAGAAATATGATGGATGAGGAGATCCTTTTAAAATGTTACTCGAGGGATCCATTGTGCGACAAAGGAACAAAATGATGGATAAATTTGCACACATCCTTCGGCGGCTGTCCACAAGAGATGCATCTTCATCAAGCGACCATGTAAGCCCCTTCAAGGCACAAGTAAATTTTGGTATTCCATTATTTGAAGCACTGATAGAGGTGGATTTTGTATATAAATGGTTGAATCTTCTCGAAGGGTATTTTTCGGTCCACAATTTTTTCGACATGGAAAATATTACTTTTGCACTCCTCAAGGCCATCCCCCATGTTAAGGACTAGTGGGATACTTACTTTAAGTAAAGGTCCATAGAGGAATATGCAATATTTGCGGTCACCCCCACATGGGATTCCTTCAATGATGCCATTAAAAAACAATACTACCATGTTGGAAGCTATGAGACCAGTACACAAGATGGACCATGCTGTGTCAGGAAAGGGACTAGACAATACCATATTTCACCAATATTTTCCATACCCTATGCACAAAATTGGGTATCAAATAGTTTGAACGACATATGGTGCTCAAATACCACGAATGTATGCATATATACATTCAAACATAAATGGAGTTTCTGGACATCGCATCATTAGGTGCGACTTATAGATATGTTGTCAAGATCGAGTAGAAATTTAAGTAGAAGAAGCGAGAGTTTGGATATGTAAACTCCTCACAACCGAAGTAGGGAAAAGGCGGCCCCAACCCACAAAAAAAGGGATAGAGCAAAGATGATCGTTCTCAGGGCAACCAGTCCAAGCCGTAACCCAAGAAGGGTAATGAGAAGTCGAAGAAGGACACGGGAAAATGGTGTGAATACCATAAAATCCCTTGGCATAACATCAAATAATGTCGCTCCAAGAAGTCATTGTGGCCGAGCTGAAAGCTTTCGAGTCAGAGGCATATTTTGACTCCAAATCAAATCTAGAAAGTGGGAAGAGGATCATCGATGCCAAACCCAGTTCCACTGTCGCTACCACCAATGTACAACCAAGAGAACCAGAAGAACCAGAGGAAGGGGAACACCTCTTTCACTCACATATGTCAGTAAAGGGGACTCTGCAACATTTCATTGTCGATAGCAGCAGTTAGAAGAACCTGATTTCAACAGAGGTCATCAAGCAACTGGACCTGCCGATAATACCACACCCACAAACCTACACCATCAGTTGGCTTCGCCAAGAATGAGATCTCCACGTCAGCCAACAATGTCGTTTTCCCTACAACATCAAGCCCTTCAAAGACGAGGTATTGTGTGATATTGGTCCCCTTGAAGTTTGTGATGTTCTTTTAGGCCATCCATATTTGTGGAAGAGACATGCTATGTATGAGTCTAGACCTCGTAGTGTTATTATTACTTTGGGTAGACAATTGTACAAGATATCAGAGGTAGTGTCACCTACCGATATTTCTTTAATCTCTACTACAAAATGCAGTAAGCTCATTTCATAGACCGAGAAGTTTTTCTTCTTTGTGATCCATGCTCGCAGTAAGAATAAGGTCACTGCCACATCCGTGAACTCTACACAAAGCCTCTATTTGCAGTAGAAGAAAGTGGACGAGATCGTGGAAGAATACAAAGACATTCTCCCCACCCATCGAGGTACCAACGCACTGCCAAGTCAAGCATCCAATTGATCTAACCCTCGGTGCCCCGCTACCTAATGGACTAGTCCATTGTCGCTCATTGATGGAAAATGATGAAATCAAGTGCCAGATCCAAGAGCTACTTCAAAAGGGGCACATCTGACCCAAATCCTCCCCTTGTGGAAGCTCGATTGTGCTGGTGCAGAAGAAAGACTGGACCTGGAAGCTCTTCATTAATTACAGAGCATTAAACAAAATCACAGTCAGGAACCGGTACCCAATTCCCTGAATTGATGGCCTTCTTTACCAACTCAGGGGGGAAAATGTCTTCAATAATATTGACCTAAAGTCTCGCTACCACCAAGTTTCCATAGAACAAACTTATGTATGGAAGACAACCTTCAAATATAAAGAAGGTCTCTTTGAATGGCTGGTAATGCCCTTTGACTTAACAAATGCACCAACAACTTTCATGAGATTGATGGATGATGTATTGAGACCCTTCACCAACTATTTTGTGGTGGTATATCTGGATGAAATCCTCATCTTCAACATAACTTGGGAGGAGCACATGCAGCATATTCAACAGGTTTTGGGCACTCTATGACAACACAAGCTATATGCCAACATGGAAAAATGTTCCTTTGACATGAATAGGGTCCAATACTTGGGCTACATTGTTGATGAGCACGGGGTAAATGTGGATCCAGCTAATATCCAATTCATTCTTGACTGGCCAACCCCGACCACACTAATCGATATTCTAAGCTTCTTGGGACTTTCCAACTTCTACCTAAGGTTCATGTTGGGATTCTCCCATATTACATGGGCCCTCAACCAAGTAAACAATGGTGGTGGCAAGGAAAAGTTCACATGGGGGCAGGCACAAGAATAATAATTTAATGATCCGAAGCATCGCTTGTGCTTAGGTCCAATACTCTCCTTACCTGATCTGCAACAGTTGTTCGAGATCGAGACTTATGCCTCTGACTATGCTGTAGGCGTAGTTCTCACTCAACATGGTCATCTAGTAGCATACTATAGTGAGACACTCTCAAATACTGTTCGAAAATACCCCACCTATGACAAAGAAATGCATTCCATTGTGCAAGCCTGTCGTCAATGGAAACATTACATTCTGGGAAAGGATACAATCATCCATATCGATCACAAGCCTCCGCAGTTCATATAGGACATGGGAAGTTGCAGAACGAGCGCCATCAAAAGTGGTTCACATACATACAACTGTTCCATATCAACATCAAGTATAAAACATGGAGCACAAATTGTGTTGTTGATTGCTTCAACCACCCTCCCGTTGCTACTCTCACCACAGTGCTCCATTCCTATGGGCATGAGGCATATGAGTGGCCCCAACTTTATCAACATGACCCTGACTTCGCCACCACCTATCATCTCTTGGGTACAAGAGCGAATGTCATCGATTTTCACATCCAAGATGGACTCTTATGCCATCTGGGACACCTCTGTGTTCCCACAAGCGAGCATGCAAAGATGATTTGGGAGGCTCACCACAGTCGGATGGCAGAACATTTTGGCATGGAGAAAACTGTGGCCATTCTACATAAACATTTTTATTGGCCAAAACTTCGACAAGACGTCATCAAGTATATCAAATCTTGCACTTACTATGCCATTTCCAAGCCATCCTTCAATAAGCAAGGATTATACACCCCTCTTCCTACTCCTGATAGGCCTTGGGAATCATCTTGATGGATTACATGTCTGGCCTTCCTTCCACCAAGCACGAGAGATTGTGTATTTGTAGTGGTTGATCGGTTTTTGAAGATGACCATTATCATAGCCTGCAAGAAGAGCATCAAAGTGACAGATACTGCTAAGCTCTTCTTTGAATGTGTGTGGGTCCATTTTTGGATACCATAGACCATCACCTCATATCGAGACATCATGTTCCTCAACACATTTTGGTCGAGTCTCTGGTCATTATTGGACACCAAGCTCACTAAATCCACTGCTTTCCATCCCCAAATCAATGGCTAGATAGAGGTCATCAATCGGATGATTGTGCACATCCTGCACAAGTACAAATCTAAGAATCCACATACATGGGATGAGAGTCTTCCCTATGTTCAACACAGCTACAACAAGGCTCTCCATAGCTCCACCAACCATAGCCCATTTTAGGTGGGGCTGGGATTCCAACCCTTGGGTCCCATTGATGCTACACTACCTCTTGAAACCACACAGGCATAATCTTCTCATGTTCAGTCTGAGGTCGACAAAGTCACCAGATTCATTGAGCGTATTCAACACATCCGAAAATAGGTCCATGATATTTTGTAGAAATCCAATGCTAAGTACAAGCAACGCCATGATCAACACCAGGTACCACACTAGTTTCAAGTGGGAGACAAGGTCTGGTTACATTTGCAGAAATAACTCCTTACAAGGTCCCATCAGAAGCTCCGCTCGCTTTGCTATGGGCCTTACACTATCACAAAGGCTGTGGGTAGCAATGATTTTGAGCTCAACACTCCACCCTTCCTTGGATTTCACCCAGTGTTCAATGTGGACCTCCTTTGGTAATATTTTCCACCATTATTGGACACCTCAGAGATCGCAGAACAGTTGAAACCAATAGAGCTCAATTATGACTATATGGAATATGAATTCACTGATTAGATAATGGACACACAGGTCAAGGGCACTCGCCAACAAAGGATCCAACTTTATCGGGTTGTGAAGGTAAGGAAACTCTTACAACAAGGAAAGTGGCAACCCGAAGCCAAATTCAACATAATTTTTCTCACCTGATGGGTGCACTCAATGCAATGGAGACCATTTCTTCCTAAGGGGGAGGAATGATCTAGGTGGATATTGGTGGCCACCCACCTATTCCAACTGGCTCCTCTTGACAATTTTTAGTTCAACACGTTCTTCTGTAATTATTTGTAATTGTGGGTTCTACACTTTTGGGGATATCTGAAGCCCTACACAGCTTCCAGGTGGATATTGGTGGCCATCCATCTAATCTAACTAGCTTATTTTGGAATTTTTCATGTCAATACATCTTTTTGTACGTCCAGGTCCGTTTTGGGGCCCTAAAAAATGTTCTTTTGGCTTGCCACAGTCAAACTGTAGACAAAGCCAGATTTTGACGACATAATGTGTCGTTCTCAAAAATAACTTTCCAACGGGCTATCATGCGCCTAAAATGAAGGTCATATGAAAAAGTTACGACCCCAGGAATTTGAGGTACCAACTTACCCATCGAGGCCCACATAACTTTTGGGGTTTCATATCATAGGGTTGGGTTTTTGGATGTCTATGGTTTTGGCATTCATGAGTAATGTTAAAAAGACCTATGGAGCCTCATTTTAATCATTCTGCTCAGATGAATGCACATAGCAACCACATCTCTTCTCAGAGATAGCTACCACAATTTGAGCAAGTTGTTTCCAGTTTTACAGTTTCAACCTATTTTATTTTTTCAATAGAAGTTATTGTTCACTGGACACTTGTTGTTGTTCTCCGTATGTTTGTGTTATTGTATTCAGTTTGTTATTCCTTTCATTTTGCTCATAAATATGGATCACTTACATAATTATTTATCTTAAGTTCCTAAGGGAGGGAAACTAATTACAAGTGGGGAAAAAGTGAGTTCCTTGAGTTCCAAGTGTAAAAAAGGGAACATGCATATATATTGTGGGGAATTTAGAAAAAATTTCATTCTTGGCCATTATTATTGAATGATGTTCATCATTCTTACCATGGTTGGAGAGTGTAGCTATAGATCTTTGGTTACCCTGTAAATCCTTGGTGGTTTTGGTTTGAAGAGGTAGGTTGTTAGGCCTGTAGATAAATTCTCTTGCATGAGAGAATTGTTGGGAATAGGTTTCCCTATATGTTGTCCTAAGGGTGTCGTAACTCTTTGAGAGCATCCTTTTGTTCCAAGTTCCATAGGGCTAAGATAATTCCTGATCGGCTTGCTGTTGAAGCCTTGTAAATGAAGTGGGATAGCCGAAGGACTGTTGAGCAGAGAAGGGGTACACTTCATGGGGTGGGATAGGCTGAGGGGAATGAGAGGTTGTGAGGTGGAACTATTGCTAGAGTTGGTGCCATGGGCCTTGTATTGTTTTTATGAGTTTTGCATGACCTTAGTGGGACCAGTAAGAGAACATTTTCCCTGGTGGAGTCATAACCCCAACTTGGGGGTGACTCAATGCTGAGATATTATGAGAAATGCAGTCTATGGACGGGACAAAGGTCTGGGGTTTGTAGATGATTTACAAAATATAAGTGTTATTTGGTATGTGTGTTATATGCCATTTACTATGTGAATGATTATATAAACTTTTTGTGCTTTAATGTACATATTTATGCATGATTTTCATGTTGTTATCACTACATATCTGTTTCATATGTAGAGCATGTTATTTAATTAATTGGTATTAGAGAGGAAAAATTTGTGTGGCTTGACCCAACTCGGGGCTAGGGATCTTATATAGGATGGGATCCAATGAGTTTATTAATATACCATTTCATGAAAGTTCTAGTCAAAGTGCATTGAAACAAGCATAACCTAATAAATAGTCACCAATACTATTTGATGAATGTTATAAGTGAAAACATAATATGTGATTGCAATGATCTTCTCTAGCACACCTTGCAAACTTTGGAATATCTAAATGAATCTTGGTAGGAATGGAAGGATATAAGAACGATTATGCTAGATGGGAACATTTGTAAGCTCTGTCAAATATGGAAGGTTAAGACTAGCCATTTATTGGAGATTTGGTGTGCGAGTTAGATTATCATTTTCATGATTGGCATTGTTAGTGTTATGTGGATTATTTCCTGCCATGTTGGAGATTGGACTAATCAATGGAGTCTATTCATGAGAAACATATGAGTATGAACTAGATGGTGATGAAATGCACTTAAAAGAGCTCGAACATGATGAACTCAAAAGTGTAGGAGGGAGTGGAGGCCTATTATGTTTTATCCTCACATGACGAGTGGGATAAATGACAATACTAAGGATACAAAGTAAAGGGAAATGGTCTTGGATCCTAGGAAAACACATAAGGAAGATAGGAGGTGCAATCTTGACTAGGTGTGACTATTCCTCTCAACAAACAACGATAACTATCTTAGAATAAGGAAGAGAAAACAAACAATTTGTCTAATGCAAATGAAAACTAAACAAAATAAATTCCTAAAGAAATAATATTCACCCTATAAAAGGAAAAGGCTCACTAACCTAAGAGGTGCTAGTGCTAAAAAATTTATGGGAGATGAGAGGAATAGTCACACCTAGTCAAGATTGCAAACGTTTCTCAACAAATTGTAATGAGCTCTAGTGTGAGTAAAAGAGTGAAAGGTAGAACAATGACCTTCTAAACATTCAAATTTATGGGAGATGAGGTCTAGAAAAAGAGTTACTAGAGGTGTGAAAGATATAGTTATAGTGAAAGACTAATGAATGTCCACTAAGCAACCTCTTCATGGATATGTACAATAAGTTACCTTTCTTTCAGCTAAAAACAATGATTGGGGGATCTTGAGTATAAAAGAGAAATGTATCTCAATCCCCCCTCGAGTCCCAACCTTGGCATTATCCACTCTTAGAGAGCATGCCTGTTATATAATGGGTTTTGAACCATATCTTATAGAAATGATTTTAAGTTCCTTGAAGTTCAACAACTAAGCCTTAATATACATGGATGTGGAAAATTATTTAGATATCTATCCCCATAACCCTAACTTATCTAAAATATTATTTTTATCCCCAAGAAAAGAATTTTAGTTAGTTAAAGCTATTTATTTTAAGATTGAACTTAGTAGTATGGCTGAAGTATTTGAATTAAGATGTGATTTGTATAAGGAAAAGGTGTATATAACAAAAAAAAAAAAATATTCCTTGAAAAATAACTAAAGATAGAAAACTCTTTTCTTTGAACAAAATGTAACTTTACCTAATCTTGTTAGCAACACACTAGCAAGATTATTCCGTATTTTACCTTACTCAAGAAGTAAGGTACAAGTAAAATAGCATGCATTTCAAATATCTAAAGCAAAACATGAAGTAAATACTGAATATTATCTTATTATGCCAATGCAAATAAAGACTTACAAACAACATTTCAATAGTGGCATTTCAATAGTGGTTGTTGTAGCAAAATGGGTTCCTGCCTTTATGGATGTTTTTTTTTTACTTCTTGCTCTAATTCTAATTCTAAGTTTGGTGGTAAAAGTGAAATTCAAAACAACAACAAAAAAACAGGGTTAAAGTGACATCAAGGGATTTATTTATAGGTGATATGGATTTTTCTTTAAAACCGACTTTATTGTAAACTATCTCATAATATTAATGAAGAAATGGAATATATAACTAATGAGAACTAAATCAATGAGATGAAAAAAAATAAAAAAATTACTTTAAACTATAATATAGATTTTTAATTTTTTTTAAAATTTGACATATATGTGTTGTGTATAAAAAAAATATGTTGAATTCCCTGCTATCAATTTTTTTGGGTCAAATCTGGCGTTTGATATAACTTATTACAATAAGACTAAGATGGAAATGAGTATTAAAACTGCGATAAAATAAGTTGAATGCCATGCTATCAATTTTTGGTCAAATATGGGGTTTGATATAGTTTATTACAACAAGACTAAGATCAAATGATGATGGAAATGAGTATTAAAACTGTAATAAAATAAGTGAGCAAAATTATACTAATAATCCTATATATGTATATGTAATAATCCTATATATGTGATGACATAAATCAAATTTAATATAAATTTTTTTTAACTAATAATTATAATAAATAATAAATATTTATAAATCAAAATATATAAAATATTAAATTTTTTAAATAATAATAAATAATAATTAATATATGTGAAATATTGTGATAGTTTTGATGGCCTCTATAAGGAGAAACCAAAAAATTTAGCCAAATATGAAGGAGACACCAAAAAATTTAGCCGAGTTGGTGTGGCTTAAATACCCCTAGAATTAGGAAATTGGAAAAAATATATTAATTAATATATAGAAATTATAAATTCATCCTAATTCAATAATTTTTAATCATATAAATTTCTGTGATAGTTTTAAGTATATTAATAATTCATATTGATGAAACTTTTATCAGTAAAATTTATATGGAATTTATCTCTCACACATGTTATTGTATCTCAAATTAAATTCCATGCGCATCATCGCATCTCCCAAATTAAAGAATAGGTTTTGTTGTCGTAATAACATGATTCCATGGTTTAACGAGTGTCTAAATGTCGACTACAGCAGCACAAAACATTTGCGGGACAATTACAACTGCTACACACGCCTACATTAAAATTGATAGCACCATGTCTGTAAGTATCTTAAAATTTGATTGTGATAAGACGAAGATGCCGTCTCCGACAGTTACAGTGTCATTGTTAATGGACCGGACCGCGTTTATTCAACCAGATGCATGTGCAGTGGCCCCTACGCTTCATTGTTCACATGCATGGTCGCCCTCACGCGGGTTCAATCAGTCACGTGAGATGTTTGCCATGGCTGCAACTGCTGTTAAATCAACTTGGGAAGCCAGGCACCAAAAACTACGACACTACGTCCCACCTATTCGAGGTGCTACATGCTCAACAGTACAATGACATGAAGTCTTTGTAATACAATTGTTACGTAGAAAGGCGTATACTTATTAGAAATTAGAAATGGGCATATTTAATCATCTTTTAACTATAGTTATCAATTAAAGACGCTGGCATATTATTTGTTCCAAATCAATGAATGAAATCTCATGTTCATAACTTTCTTGCATTTTTAAATTACTGTGTGACCATCTAATTGCCACTTTAAAAAATGATTGGAAAACTTAATTCCAACCCTTTCAAATGAAAAAACCAAGAAAGAGTAATTGCACTATGTCAATTAGGGTTTTCTTTAACTAGGCACCTGATTTGTACTGCATTGAGAATTTTACCAACTGACACTAGTTTGCGGCTGTATGGTTATCAATTAAAGATGCTGGCATATTCTTTGTAATCCTTCCAAATCAATGAATGAAATCTCATGTTCATAACTTTCTTGCATTTTTGAGGGCGTAAGTTAACCTGTTTACTTTCTAACATTTACTTAATATAATTAAAAAATTACTTTGTAACCATCTAATTGCCAGATTAATCAGTCCTAATACAGTGAGCTGCATAGATTCTAACAACCAAATGAAAAAACCAAGAAAGAATAATTGCACTGTATCAATTAGGGTTTTCTTTAACTACACACTGAATTTGTACTGCTTTGAAAATTTTACCAACCAAAACCTTTGAGAATTTTACCAACCAAAACCTTTAAACATTCACCAGCCACAAGTTTATGACTGTGCTAATATATACACATCTGATAATTGAACTCTGGTTTCGGTTGATTTCTCAATAAAGGGAATGGATTCATATATCAAATGGATTGTTCATTAGATGTAGTGGCCTGGTTTGATAGACAAATTGATGATACCAATTAAACGTATTGATGTAAACATGTGAACCGTTCGGAGCACGATGGATGGAATTCGTACAAAACATAACATGTTCTGTCTACAATTGGTTCAGCACTCGCTGAATCAACAAGGGAGCCATGTCGACGGTTCAGTCTCTATATATTTGAAACTCCTCAGCAGACCCATGCAGCATACGACTTCTGTTTTTAGGAATACCTAATCATCCTCCTGTTTTGATCTCTTTCTTTCTGGGTTCTGCTATACATATCCTCCTCCTCATTCTGGTGAGCTC
>JASDQU010102142.1:62728-87591 GCA_032191745.1 Picea mariana
CTTAAAATTTGATTGTGATAAGACGAAGATGCCGTCTCCGACAGTTACACTGTCATTGTCAATGGACCGGACCGCGTTTATTCAACCAGATGCATGTGCAGTGGCCCCTACGCTTCATTGTTCACACGCATGGTCGTCCTCACGCGGGTTCAATCAGTCATGTGAGATGCTTGCCATGGCTGCAACTGCTGTTAAATCAACTTGGGAAGCCAGGCACCAAAAACTACGACACTACGTCCCACCTATTCGAGGTGGGACATGCTCAACAGTAGAATGACAGTAAGTCTTTGTAATACAATTGTTACTTAGAAAGGGCATATTTAATCATCTTTTAACTATAAATTTCAATAGTATGGTTATCAATTGAAGATGATGGTATATTATTTGTTTCAAATCAATGAATGAAATCTCATGTTCATAATTTTCTTGCATTTTTAAATTACTGTGTGACCATCTAATTACCACTTTAAAAAATGATTGGAAAACTTAATTCCAACCCTTTCAAATGAAAAAACCAAGAAAGAGTAATTGCACTATGTCAATTAGGGTTTTCTTTAACTAGGCACCTGATTTGTACTGCATTGAGAATTTTACCAACTGACATTAGTTTGTGGTTGTATGGTTATCAATTAAAGATGCTGGCATATTCTTTGTAGTTTTTCCAAATCATGTTCATAACTTTCTTGCATTTTTGAGGGCTTAAGTTAACCTGTTTACTTTCTAACATTTACTTAATATAATTAAAAAATTAGTTTGTGACCATCTAATTGCCAGATTAGCAAACTTAATTCCAACCCTTTCAGATTCTCTTGTTCTGGACTAGCTTAATGTGAATTTTGTCAGTAGTAATACAATGAGCTGCATGGATTCTAATAACCCAAATGAAAAAGTAATTGCACTGTATCAATTAGGGTTTTCTTTAACTACGCACTGAATTTGTACTGTTTTCAGAATTTTACCAACCAAAACCTTTGAGAATTTTACCAACCAAAACCTTTAAACATTCACCAGCCACGAGTTTATGACTGTGCTAATATATACACATCTGATAATTGAACTCTGGTTTCAAGAATGTAGTGGCCTGGTTTGATAGACAAATTGATGATACCAATTAAACGTATTGATGTAAACATGTGAACCGTTCGGAGCACGATGGATGAAATTCGTACAAAACATAACATGTTCTGTCTACAATTGGTTCAGCACTAGCTGAATCAACAAGGGAGCCATGTCGACGGTTCAGTCTCTATATATTTGAAACTCCTCAGCAGACCCATGCAGCATACGACTTCTGTTTTTAGGAATACCTAATCATCCTCCTGTTTTGATCTCTTTCTTTCTGGGTTCKGCTATACATATCCTCCTCCTCATTCTGGTGAGCTCTCTGTTTCTTTGAAGATTATGCTTAAATATAGTACTCAATCGTTATTTAAGTCAAGGTATAATCAGTAGAAAATGCACCTTTTCTTACCTCTTTTATATTGGGTGTGAAGGCAGTTCAATGGCACTTGTAAAAAGAATATCAATGCTTACACTATTGGAGCTCCTGTGGCTCTGTCCTCGAGCTTACGGGCAAGATGGGGGTTGGCAAACTGCACATGCCACTTTCTACGGGGGCAGCGATGCTTCTGGCACCATGGGTATGTTTATACATGTTAAACCATTTACCTCTTATATTATTACTTCAGCCATTACTTTTGAAGATGGACATAATTAATTAATTAATGATCTTTTAATTTTTATAATTAATCTTGGTGGTTTTCTCAGTCTGGTCTTCTCAGTCTAGCCATTGTTTGTGTTATCCAAATAGGCAGAGTTAAATAACTTGGTCTTCTCAGTCTAGCCATTGTTTGTGTTATCCAAATGGGTAGAGTTAAATAACTTGCAAAGCATGCCATTTAGAGTCTTTTTTATGGATCGGTTTACACAAGTTCTGATACTTATGGGAACTGTTTTTTTTCTACCAAAAGTCTAAGATAAACCCTAATTAGGGTTTGTAAATGAAATAAGCCTTTGTACGTGCATCAACCACAATCATGTGACTCTGCTAGTTAATATAGCTACCAATTTCCTTCTAGTGGATAACCCTTAAATTGTATTTGTCATGCTTTAAAAAACTTCTTCCTCTGATCGTCATTCTTATTTGAGAATGTTACAGGAGGAGCGTGTGGATATGGTAATCTGTACAGCCAAGGCTACGGAACGAACACTGTTGCTTTGAGCACTGCTCTTTTCAACGATGGGTTCAGCTGTGGAGCCTGCTATGAAATGAAATGCAATAACGATCCCCAGTGGTGTTTGCCAGGAATTGTCACGGTAACAGTCACCAACTTCTGCCCGCCAAACTCCAACGGTGGATGGTGCAATCCACCATTGCAGCACTTCGATATGGCCGAGCCTGCATTTCAGCAGATCGCCATATACAAGGGTGGAGTTGTCCCCATCCTCTATAGAAGGTACTTGGAATCATTCCTATTCTCTATACACAACCCGATCTGGTCTGTCCTGATTTTGAAATTAATACTTTGTGATGGGTCTATTACAGGGTCCCCTGCTCGAGGAAGGGAGGAATTCGTTTCACCATCAACGGCCATTCCTTCTTCAATCTAGTCCTCATTACAAACGTAGGAGGAGCAGGGGATGTTCACGCAGTTTCGATAAAAGGATCAGGGGGTGTTTGGCAGGCCATGTCGCGCAACTGGGGACAGAACTGGCAAAGCAATTCCAACCTCGACGGTCAGAGCCTGTCCTTCCAGGTCACCACCAGCGACGGCAGGACGACCGTTTCCTATAACGTGGCTCCTTCTGGCTGGCAATTCGGCCAGACTTTTGAAGGAAGCCAGTTCTAAAATGAAGGACCTTATGGAAATTGCAGTAAGTGAATAATCGGATTATGAATGCGGAGAGCTCTGGGATTCGGTGGTGTCTCATTATTGGCACCCGTTCTCATTCCTTCACTCTGCTTACTATCTTAATGTGAAATTATACAGTTATGGTGTGTACTGTAATTCAGATGCGAATTGGTATTGTCAGACTAATAACGCTGAATTGATTGATTCATTTGTTTCATAATTATATTAGTGGTACCATATCTGGAATCGTTAAAGTGGTGCGGGGCCAATATTTCAGATTCATGTTATCTGTGTTTGCGACCATATTATCTGTGTTGGCGACCAGCATAGTTTCAGAAGGATTGCTGCAAATCTCGTCTAACACACATCGCCAAAATAATTCGGAGCATTTGTTACTGGAGCTTTGCAAAAAATGAAAACATATGCCTTGGTGTTTAGTAACGTTTGGGTAATAAAAATAACGTCTTAACCTCCGCTCCCACGAATTTCTGAGTTAGTAAAAGCACCTATCAAATGTGAAGCAGCTATCAAATGTGAAGGGTTGGGTTATATTTCAATTCAATTCAATGGTTATGCATAAAATGATTATTATGGGAAAATGAAAAATAATTTTAAATTTTACATTTTTATATAAAAATATTTAAAATTTTTAAATATAAAATAAGTAACAACGATGAGATTTATGTAAAAAGTGGTTGATATACGGCTCTATTAATTTTAAAAAGGTGGAAAATGGGGCCGATAGACTTATATTAACCACTTTTTACATAAATATGGTTGTTGCTAGTTGACGACCGACATACTATGGGAACAACAATTAATATATTAATACCTTTATAATAATAATGTATTAATTAATTATTAATGTAATAATGTATATTAATATATTATTAATTATTAAATTAATATATTAAATAATTAAAATTTATTAAAAATCTATTATTTAATATTGTTAAAGTATTAGTACATTCATATGATTTCTAAATTACTAAATTAATGTATTAATTACTAAATTAAAACATTAATTTATTAAATTAAATTACTTAATATATTAAATTATTACTAATATAAATTAATATAATTAAGTTGTATTAAGTATTTACTTAATAAAAAAAAAATTTAAGATATGAAAAGAGTTTTATTATAATTTAGTAATAGGTATGGATACTAACCACTAGGCTTTAATCTTTCTAAACAGGTCCAAGATTATTCACAAGCTTTTTATATCTCTGGACTGGTTAATAATTTACCTCTTCTCTTATAGGGTTGTGCAAAAATGAATACATTACACACTTATGGAAAATCTAGACGTGAAGTCACGGCTAGGCTTGGGAGTGGAGGCACGCAAATAATTAAATTACAGGCCACAGAAGAAATAAAAGACATAGATGAAGAGCCAAGTACCAGAGGGAGGAGGTAATTCATTAAGGAGGCGTCCAGGCCACTCGTCGATATGAAGGTGGTAAAATGTAACAACAGGCCACGTAGGGAAGAGGTAATTCATTAAGGAGGTGGCCACGTCACTCGTCAATATGGGAGGTGGTATGGCATAACGCCATTTCATGTTTCACATCCCAACAATCGCCGCAACTTAAACTTGTTTAAATATGATACGTGTTATCCATGGGAATGAGATTGACCTAATCAACAAAATGCCTGCCGCAACTTAAACTTGTCTAAATATGATACCTGTTATCTATGGGAATGAGATTGAGCTAATCAGCAAAACCTGGTAATACAAGGTTATATATATATTAATCTTTGTTAATCACTTAAACGTGGCAATGAGAAGGTTGGACAGTAATTCCTTAACATGATTTAGTAAATGTGAAAAAGTAAACAAGGAAAATGTACGTATTTATAAATGCAAGGAAGTTATGAAATTAAATCTTATTCATTGATTTGGGATGACGACTAAGAATATGCCAGCATCTTTCATTGCTGGCCATAAGATTAAAATTTATGATTAAAAGGTTGATTAGTCCATCAATTCCCATAGGGGGGACGCCTATCGAAGTAACTAGCAACAACCACATTTATGTAAAAAGTGGTTGATATACGCGGATCGACCCCATTAATTTTAAAAAGGTGGAAAATGGGGTCAATCGACGTATATCAACCACTTTTTACATAAATGTGGTTATTGATCGACATGCCATGGAAACAACAATTAATATATTAATACCTTTATAATAATAATGTATTAATTAATTATTAATGTAATAATGTATATTAATATATTATTAATTATTAATATAATAATGTATATTAATATATTATTAATTATTGAATTAATATATTAATATATTAAATAATTAAAATTTATTAAAAATCTATTATTTAATATTGTTAAAGTATTAGTACATTCATATGATTTCTAAATTACTAACTTAATGTATTAATTACTAAATTAAAACATTAATTTATTAAATTAAATTACTTAATATATTAAGTTATTACTAATATAAATTAATATAATTAAGTTATATTAAGTAATTACTTATTACATAATATATTAATTAATTATAATTAAATTATTACTTAATATAATTAATTTAGTAATATAAATTAATACATTAATTTATTAATATAATGTCTAAATTAATACATTAATGTATTAAATTCAATAATACAACTTAATAAAATTTAATGTTTTAATATAACTTAATACAATTTATTATAATTAAGTTATTACTTAATTTAAATTAAATTATTAACTTAATTATATTAAGTTATAACTTAATTATAATTACTAAATATATTAAGTAATAAGTAAATTATTACTTACTTAATTTAAATTATTTAATATATTAAGTTATTACTTAATATAACTTAATTTAAATTAATAACTTAATTAATAACTTAATTTATTACTTAATGTATTAATTTAAATTACTAATTTAATGTATTAATTATCTAAATTAATTAATGGTAATACATTAATATAATGCTTAAATTAAAGTATTAATACAGTGATATATATTGTAATGTATTAATACAATGTCTAAATTAAGGTATTAATATATTAATATATATTGTAATGTACAAATGTAAAATTAGTAATGTATTAATTAATAAATTAATGTTATTAATATAATACATTAATAAAACACTAATACATTAAAAAGTATTATAATATTTAAAAATACATTAAAATATTATATTATTTAAAGTAATAATAAGTTAATAAAGTATTTATACTCCATTCAAATAATATATAAATAGAATATTGATACATTAATAAAATAATGTCACATTAAAGTATTATATTATTTAAAATAATAATAAGTTAATAAAATATTTATACTCCATTAAAATAATACATAAATAGAATATTGATACATTAATAAAGTAATGTCACACTAAAATATTATATTATTTATAATAATAATAAGTTAATAAAATATTTATACTCCATTAAAATAATACATAAATAAAATATTGATACATTAATAAAGTAATGCCACATTAAAAATGTAATACTATATTATACAAATAATATCTTATAATAATGTATTAATAATGCTGAAATATATCATAATTAATATATTTATACATTATTAATTATTAATACATTAATAAAATATTAATATATTATAATAATGTATTTATAAATAATTATAATGTATTAATACATTATTATATTAATGTATTAAAGTATAAATTAAAGTAATATATTAAAATATATTAACAAATTGATGAATTGAAAGTTAATTAGTGCATTAATTGATTATTCTAATGTTCAAATGTAAAATAATTATTGTAGTAATTAATTAATGTTAATAAGATAATACATTAATATTCGTCAGAAATGTGGTTGATGTAGGGAAATTTTCGTCACATTGCGATGTTGGGAAATGTTCGTCACATTGTGATATTGAGAAATATTCATCAATTTACGACGTTGGTAAATGTTCGTCAATTGCAATGTTGGGAAATATTCCTCGCAATGCGATGTGAGGAAATGTTTTGACATTGCAATGTTGAGAAATGTTCATCACATTGCGACGTTGGGAAATGTTCGTCACATTGCGACGTTGGGAAATGCTCGTCACATTGCAATGTTGAGAAATGTTCGTAACATAGTGATGCTGGGAAATGGTCACGACAACACAAAATTAGTAAATGTTCGTGACATTGCAACATTGGGAAATGTTTGTCACAGTGCGACAATGTTGAATGCTCATCACATTGCGATGTTGGGATATGTTCGCTAGAATGGAACATTGGGAAATGTTCGTGACATTGCGATGTTAGGAAATGTTCATCACATTGTGATGCTGGTAAATTCTCATCACATTGCGACATAGATAAATTTTCATCGCATTCTGACGTTGAGAAATGTTCGTTACATTGAGATGTTAGGAAATGTTCGTCACATTGCAACGTTGGGAAAATTTCATGACAATGCAAATTGTAATGTTGGGAATTATTACTGAGAACGCGATTACTTGAAACACTCGGCACATTGTAAAATCATCTTTTACTTGTGTGATGTTGGAAAATGGTAGTCATAATGAAATGTTGGGAAATGCTTGTCACATTTTGACGTTGAAAAATGTTCGTCATATTGCGACGTCGAGAATATTTCATCAAAAAGCAACGTTGGTAATAAATCATTGCAATGTGATCTGAGTAAACACTCGACAAATTGTAGAATCATATTTTATTTTTCTAACGTTGGGAAATGGTCTTCACAAAGCAATGTGGGGAAATGTTTGTCACATTGCGACATTGGGAAATGTTTGCCACGCTGCGACGTTGAGAAATGTTCATCACATTATGACATTGGGAAGCAGTCATGACAATGCGACATTAGGAAATGTTTGTGACATGGTAACATTGGGAAAGGCTTGTCATAATGCAACATTGGGAAATGTTCATCACATTGCGATGTTGGAATATGTTCGTTAGAATGTGATGTTGGGAAATGTTCGTCACATTACGACATTGGGAAATGTTTGTCACATTGTGACATTGAGGAATTCTCATCACATTGCAAGGTTGAGAATTTTTTTTCACATTTGCAATGTCATGAAATGTTCATCAAAATGCAACGTTGGGAATTATTCATCACGATGCGAAGTCAAGAAACAATCGACACATTGCAGATTCATATTTAACTTTTGTGGCATTGGGAAATGATTGTCACAAGGCAATGTCGGGAAATGTTTGTCACATTGCGACGTTTAGAAATGTTTGTCACATTGCAGTGTTGTAATTTTTTTATCACATTGAGATGTTGGGACATTTTGAAAAAAATATCTCAACAATGCAATGTGATGAAAATTTCCCAATGTCACATTGCGAGAAACATTTGCCAATGTCGCGATGTCATTAACATTTCCTAATGTCGCGATGTCATTAACATTTCCTAATGTCGCATTGTAATTAACATTTCCCAACCTAGTGTGACGTTGACAAATTTTTGTAAAAATGCGATGTGGGGAAAAATATTTTACTTTGCAAACAATGAGTTATACTTATTTATAGGACATTGATAGAAAATCATCTTCAACTTTGCAGGTAATGAATTATACTTATTGTAAGGACATTGATAGAAAATCATTCAATAATTTATACACATATTAAATACATTGACATAAAAACGTATTCAAATTTTTAGATGATGATTTATACTTTTTCTAATGACATCGATAACAAATCTATTTGATATATATTTTGCAGATAATGATTTATTCTTTTTATAAGGACATTTAAGTAGACCACATATGGATCATATAGTGTATATATTGGACCATGATAGAAACTATGACTATTGTTCATCCATATATACAAAATATATTATATTAAGATTGAAACATTGTGCATTTTCTTTTTATATATTAGTTCTAGTTGTGTTCGAGTTATTTTTTATTTTTCATCACAATTTTATTCAACAACTATACAAAAACAGTTTTATTTACTCTATAAGTCCATGACACATGCGAGACAAACTGCTAAATATGTGGCACTCGGAATCAGTTGGGACATAGATTCCTCTTGTTTGGTGATCTCAGAAAAATACAACAATAATAAACACAACACGAAAACACATTAAAAGTAAAATATTGAATAAAACATTTTAAAAAACATAATTTTAAAATGTCCTTAAAATACTTATACAAAATATAAAAACCCCATTATTATTTAGAAAAATCCCAATAATTTAAAAAACAATATTCAATCAATACATAATATGATTACTAAAAGAATTACATAAGTAGAAATAAAAATGATGATATATCTAAATAATGATAAACTTATAAAAAACATTAATTAAAAAAATATTATAAAAATTAATTTAAAAAAACATGAAATAAAGGCATTAATTAAAAACAACAACCAAAATAAACATTAACTATAAAACTAACCATTCAAAAAAAACATTCAATTTTTTTTATTTAGTAAAAAAACTATAAAACTAATTATTATAAAAACATAAACAAATTAAAAATAAAAATAAAAATTAAAAGAAATATTAATTAAAAAACATTAAAAAATTATTAACTTAAAAATATTAAAAAAATTAATTAAAAAAATATAAAATATATAAAATTCAAATTAATTTATAATCATTTTAGTTTCAAATTTGATATCTAAATTTTAAAAATAAGTTAACGATTGAGGTCTATCTAAAATTTAATGTAAAAAAGTTTAAAAAATAAGTTCATTTTATTATATAATATAATATAATATAATATTAATCACTTTTTATTATAATAATTTAATATTAATAACACTAACTTTAACTCTATTAATAATTAATATTAATATTAATTATTAATAGGGTTAGGGTTATTGCTATTAATATTAAATTATTAATAGGGTTAGGGTTATTGCTATTAATATTAAATTATTATAGTAAAATGTAATTAATATTATATTATATTATTGATATTAGAGGTTAACTATAACTATTAACTATATTAATAGTTATTAATATAGTTATAATTAATATGTTAATAATATCAATCATTAACTATACTAACCTTAACTATATTAACTACATTAAACTTAACTCTAATAACCTTAACCCTATCAATTAATATATTATGAATAACCCTAACTCTAAAACATCCAAAATTGCAAAACTTATTATTTTATTAATCTACTTTGTTAATATATTTAAATATATATTCAAACATATATATGTCTAATAACATGGCTGTTATGAGTTAACAAAGAATAGACTCTGTGTTCTTTATTTTAATGTACAATCCTAACACTTAATATTAACATTACTCTGACCATTCACAATTAGCTGTAGATGGCAGTCAAGATGCACACAGTATTTGGGAAGTGAAGGGGAATAAAAGTTTTGAAAATCATTGTTATTTTTGTGCCCTAAAACACAAAGAGGAGTTCAACGAGGAACCTACCACTGCCTCATGTCTGTGCAATTGAAACACAGAGGAAAATTGAAACGCGTAGGGAATCCACGTGGCCATAAGCATCCGGGGAGGTGGGAAGTTGAAACGCTGAGGGGAGGCTGAATCCATGCGGCCATAAGCATCCGCCCTGGTAAAAAAATGATGGCGCTCTTGGCATCCAATTTCACTGTTAATTGAAACGCGGACGTGCCATATCCATCTGCCCAGTAATAATAATTTCTGTTGTTATTTCTTAATCACTAAATGTGGCAATCTGGTGGTGAGCAAGTAAATTTTTAATCTTATTTAGTAAATGTGAAAAAGTAATCACATAAATGTACCTCTTTATAAATGAGAAGAAGTTAATTTATCAAAATCTCATCCATTGATTAGAGAGGATGATGAAGAATATGCCAGCATCTTCAATTCCCAACCCTAAGATTGAAATTTATGATTAAAAGGTTGATTAATCCACCGATTCCAATAGGGGGATGCCTATCGGCGTAATTAATTAATGTATTAATAAAGCCTTAACAAATACATTAAGTAATAAATTATAATAGTATATTAAGTTATTATTATTGTGTTTAAATATATTATAGTTAATATATTTATATATTCTTAATTAATAAATTAATGTATTAATAAAATATTTATACATTATGAAATAATACATTACTAAAGTATTAAAACATTAATAAAGTATTGTTAATTAATACATTAATAAAGCATTAAAACATTAACAAAATGCCCTTAGAAGCTTTAATTAATCATCTCGAACCTGTTTGGAAATGTTAGTCACAATGAGATTTATGGAATCATGTTTTACTTTTTAGACAATGATTTATATTTTTGCTAAGGACAATGACAACAAAAGGGAAATTTTCGTCACATTGTGACGATGGGAAACGTTAGTCACAATGCCACATTGGGAAATGGTCATCACATTGTGACTTTGGGAAATGTTCATCACAATGCGACGCAGGGAAATGTTCATCATAATGCAATGTTATTCACAATGCAATGTTAGTTACAATGCAATGGAAATGTTCATCATAATGCAATGGAAATGTTAGTCACAATGAGATGTATGGAATCATGTTTTACTTTTTAGACAATGATTTGTATTTTTCCTAAGGACATTGATAACAAAAGGGAATTTTTTTTCATATTGTGACGATGGGAAACGTTCGTCAGAATGCGACATTAGGAACTGGTCGTCACATTGCGACGTAGGGAAATGTTCGTTACAATGCGACGTAGGGAAATTTTCATCATAATGAAATGTTTGGAAACACTTGACACATTGTAGAATCATCTTTTACTTTTGCGACGTTGGGAAAATGGTCGTTATAATGTGGCGTTAGTAATTTTTTGTCACATTGCGACGTTCGAAAAAGTTCGTCACATGGCGACATTGGGAAATGTTCGTCACAGTGCGACGTTGGGAAATTATTAATACATTATGCTAACCTCATAAAATTATTAATATGCCGATTAGTAATGCCAACAACAACCACTTTTAAGTAAAAAGTGGTTGATATACGCTGTAATTTTGCGTATATCAAAAAGGTGGAAAATGGCGCCGTTACATAACCAATAATATTAATACAATTAGTAAAGTGGTTACATAACATGGTTAATACATTATGTGACATAGTAATGTTGCTATGTTCGTCACATTTCAACATTACTATGTTCGTCACATTTCAATATTACTATGTTCGTCACGTTGCAATGTTGGGATAAGTTTTTAGTATGGTCAACATTTCAATATTACTATGTTTGTCAAGAGAAATATATTTTTTGTTTGAAGTTGGTCTTGTTGTTTACATTGAAGAGTGTGTCACATAGCCACATTTATAAAGCAATAATTTTATAAGGTTGACATTGATATTTGTGGCATACAAGAAGATGACATTGAATTAAGGAGTAAAATTGCGAGAGATTAAGTTTCACTTTCATAAATTAAGAAGTAAACGTTAAAATTAAGCCATATTGTGACATATTAAATGTAATAAGATGAATAACTTGAATGGATTGAGCCATAATGACAAAGATTGGGTTGTCTTTCCATTTAAGAATTAACTATTCATCAAAATTTAATATCGTTTAAAAATAAAATATTTGTCAAACTGATATAGCATTAATTGTATTCAAACATTATAATTCATGGTGTTTATTGCTGCTATGAAGATTTAAATGCAATGATGTTTATTGAGTGTATAATAAAGATTTAAATTCACTATTTCCTAGAGAATTATATTTATTGTTTAGTCAATATTAACATTATATTGGTGTAATATTATTAAAATTAATGTCACATTGTTAACATAACATTATTAATGAAAGATATTCAACCTATATTAACATTAATGTAACATTATTAAAGTTATATTTATGTAACATTATCATTATTAAGATTACTAATGTAACATTATTATAATAATAATGTGTCATTAATATAACTTTATTAATTAAGTAGGTACTTTCATAATATTAATATCAATAATTATAAAATTAATGTTATATAGTTATTGAAAACATAATTATTTATATTTAAAAATAAGAAAAATTTACGTTAATATCACATTGTTAATATAACATTATTAAGGAAACATCTTCAAGGTAATATTATTAACATTAATGTAACATTATAAAAATTATATTTATATAACATTATCATTATTAAGATAATTAATGTAACATTATTATATTATTAATACATTATTAATGTAACATTATTAATTAAGTATATATTATTAATACATTATTAATGTAACATTATTAATTAAGTGGATACTTGTATAACATTAATATCAATAATTATAAAATTAATGTTATATAGTTATTGGAAATATAATTATTTATATTTAAAAATAAGAAAAATTTACTAAGAAAATATTTTAATTATTTTATTTTAATTTTTCTGAAATTATTAAATTCAATTACTTTATTTTAAGTTTTCTAAATTTATTAGATTCAATTACTTTATTTTATTGAATAAATAATAATACTTAGTATTACTATATTATTATATATTTATTTATTACTATATTTATTATTGTATTACTATATTTATTCATTACTATTAGTGTATTTTACATTAGTAGTACATTACCACAATATGATATTATTACATTAATTTAAAACAACAATAATATTATATTGATACAATAATAATATTACTATGAAGATTTTTAATAATATGAAGATTATATATTAATGCTAATAAATGATTATATATTTATTAACATGCATAGTATGGATATATTTACAAAATAAATAATTAAATTTGTAGACTATACATATAAGGTTTAGGGTTAAAGAAGGATATTTAAGAGATTAATTAAGTATGGTGATTGATCATACTCATTTCGAAAATTTCTCCACATAGTATACAAAGTTTTCCAAAATTTTATCAAAAACATTAGTTTGAAATTTAATTACTCTCCCACATTTATATTATTTAAACTATTCAATTTAAAGTTTAAAATATTAATTATTGAAGTTTATTTTCATATTACTATATTTATTTATTACTATTAATCTGTTTTTACATTAATAGTATATTTACACAATATAAAATTAATACATTAAAAATATAACATTATTTTTTAACATCAATATTATATTAGTTTTAAACATTAATAATATATTAATGTTTGAACATTAACAACATTACTTTACTTTCAAGATTATTAATAATATTATTTTCAAAATTATTAATAATAATGTTAATAAATAACAATATTACTTTACTTTTAAGATTATTTTCAAGATTATTAATAATAATGTTAATAAATAAATTATTATTTAGGATTAGGATTTAGTTTAAAAATTCAATTTATGAGAGAAGAAGTGTATAACTGATTTGCATAGTGTTAAATTATTTTCATATTTATTAACTGGGATTAAATTATTTTCCTATTTATTAAGGCTGAGCCATATCTCTGTTGTAATAGTAGAGCCTTAATCAATTGATTTACATGGCCATCAAATTTGACATCACAATTTAGAAATCGAGCTAGTCTTCTATAGAAAAATCGTAAAGATAGGTACTGAATATAATATCCCAGGGAACAAATTTTTATAAATTTTTATAGTCAGATTTGTATAATGTCTGTATTCTCGCATACTATGAATGTAAAATGTTCAATTTTAACATCCTCATCACCTGAGTAAGCTACCGTAGTAGTAAATGTTTTTTTTTTAATTACAAATTTGATAAGAGAAAAATTTAAAATATGAATAGAATTTTATTATGAGTTTTATTATAATTCAGTAACAGGTACGGATACTAACCACTAGGCTTTAAGCTTTCTAAACAGGTCCGAGATTATTCACCTAGAAGCTTTTTATATCTCTGGACTGGTTAATAATTTACCTCTTCTCTTATAGGGTTGTGCAAAAATGAATACATTACACACTTATGGAAAATCCAGACGTGAAGTCACGGCTAGGCTTGGGAGTGGAGGCACGCAAATAATTAAATTACAGGCCACGGAAGACATAAAAGACATAGATGAAAAGCCAAGTACCAGAGGGAGGAGGTAATTCATTAAGGAGGCGTCCAGGCCACTCGTCGATATGAAGGTGGTAAAATGTAAGACATGCCACGTAGGGAAGAGGTAATTCATTAAGGAGGCAGCCACGCCACTCGTCGATATGGGAGGTGGTATGGCATAACGCCATTTCATGTTTCACATCCCAACAAACGCCCACCGCAATTTAAACTTGTCTAAATATGATATGTGTTATTTATGAGAATGAGATTGAGCTAATCAGCAAAACGTGGTAATAAAAGGTTACATATATATTAATCTTTGCTAATCACTTAAACGTGGCAATCAGATGGTTGGACAGTAATTCCTTAATATGATTTAGTAAATGTGAAAAAGTAAATAAGGAAAACGTACACATTTATAAATGCAAGGAAGTTATGAAATTAAATCTTATTCATTGATTTGGGACGACTACTAAGAATATACGAGCATCTTTCATTGCTGGCCATAAAATTAAAATTTATGATTAAAAGGTTGATTAGTCCATCAATTCCCCTAGGGGATGCCTATAGGCGTAATTATTTGTGTGAAAATTTAATTCTTAATTTATCATTCTTTAAACATAATTACTATTAAAATATATACAATTATTTTCCAAATAATCAATGAATAGATGCCTTAATTTATCATTCTTTAAACATAATTACTATTAAAATATATACAATTATTTTCCAAATAATCAATGAATAGATGCCTTAACAGTATATAAAAAAACCAATCTTGCACCTGTCTGCGTTTTCAACATCTAGTTTCCAATCTTTGGAAGTTTCGAGAGCTTGGGAACTAGTTGGGAACCTCCCCAATTCGCTGGAAACTCTTTTGGGAATTTGGGAGATTTATGGAAACTTCAACATCAAAGAAATGGGAGCTTGGGAACCAGTGTCCTAAAAGAAGAACTTTAAATTAGAATTATTTTAAATTAAAATGTAAATCCTTTATTACAAATACATAATTTCTTATAAATATTTTCATTATATTTAATCAAAATATGACTATAAAACTAAGACTAAACTACACATAAATATTATTTCAAAAATTAGTAAAGTAAAAAAACTTAATAATACTCACTTTATAGTTGTGGATATGAAAAACTTTTAATGCATTTATGTTTTCTTTCAAGCCCAAACTAAACATGAAAGTCTAATAAATCAATACCCTATCCACGACAAGTATTTGCTCCACTCTGTAGTTGACATCAACCAACAATATCATTGACTTTTATTGTATTTTTATATTAGAAGAGTAGTACTACTTTGGTTTTTTCAATAAAAAAAGAATAATGCTTCAAATTTACAAAGATGTTTAAAGTTTATATATGTGAAGTTTACTTTTAAAAAGATGTTAAAATTGTATATATGTATTTTCAATTTTGTTTCTCATTTTCTAATGAAATATTTGTGGATATTAAAGTTTCATTATTGTGTTAAATATACTCATATAATTATTAGCACTAATTAAATTAGTAATTTTAATATTATAGTTGTTTCAATAGAAGAAAGATTGTCATCAATTCAACTTCAATTTTATTAAAATAAGATTTAAAATGTATTAATATCTCTATACATTGTAATATAAAGTATCATTGTAATTTAAAATATTTTTTATATATTTTTAATATATATTATTGCCGCTCCCAAATTCAAATTTCCTGTAAATTTGAGGGAAACTTCTACTCGTTTCGGACACTCGTATCCATGTTCCCAACCTTCCCACGTTTCGGAAACTCGTACAACATAGAAAAAAACAAATAACTATAATTTGCATATGAATGTTACTATTAAAACATACAGTGACTTGCATGTGGATGTTACTATTAAAACATGCAGTCACTTGTTTTTTTTATAAAATTTATATTAATTAGTATACAACATTAAGTTGCTTTATACAATTTTATATAATAATAACTAATACAAATTAATAAATCATAATGAAGAATTTGAAATCATATATCTAAAATCACAATTCAACATTTCAATATAAACATAAACATGATTATATATTTGAATTTGAAATCATATATCTAATATCACAAATTAACACTTCAATATAAATATAAACATAAACATAATTACATATTTTTATGAAATGAACTTAAAAAATGATTACATTCATTTATAATTATATTAAAAATATCAATTAAAATTAAATTTTGTAAAATGTAAATTAATTGCATAATTACAAAATTTTATTTCACAATTCTGTCATATAATAATTTTTTCCATAGATTTGGTCTCCAATTTATAAAATGGATGTTGCTTTGAACTTTGTATTTCAAAAGTTTTTAAAGTTTTCAACAAAATCCAAAAACTTTGAAACATACAATATTATATCTCATAAAAGTAAACAACGCACACCCAACATTCCCTCTTCCGATAACCAAAAGATAACAATTTCGACATGAAAATATTATCATTTTTATATGTATATTTCTTACCTTGTAGTGTCTCCATATTGAGTAGGAAGAATATGCACACGTGGCACCACTATAGAAGTACCATAGTAAATACAAGCAACTGGAGCAGGTACACTTAGGCAAAGCCGTAGAAAATTGGTAGGTATAGTTTGTAAATCCAAGTAGTGGTAGAAGATTGGTAGATATAATTTGTAAATACAAACATCCAGACAATGGGATTGATTAGATATTTGAATTTCAATCCCTATTATTTCATTGTCTTGATTAGATATTTGAATTTCAATCCCTATTATTTTATGCATAGATGATATATGTATTATTTTTATGCATAGATGACATATGTATGATGATTTGCATGATAATATGATTGTATTGTATAATCAAAGTAGATTTGTTTTAATTTAAATTATTGTTTCATTAAATCATTGTATTGTATAATTAAAGTAGATTTGTTTTAATTTAAATTATTGTTTCATTAAATTTTTAGATGTAAATATTTTTAAAGTATAAAAATTGGGAAACATTTTTATTTTGAAAAATTTGATATTTCTAAATCTATATATAGAAATATTTTACTTCTTATTATTATTTTTTTAAATGATACTTTTGACTCCATATTAAGCATTGAAGGAATTACATATCTTCGTGATATGGAGAAATAGAAAATACCTATACATGAAATAATAATTCTTTTACTTTCAATTACTTTCTCTATATATAAAGTTGATATAAAATTATTTTACTTAAGCTCGATATAAAATAAAGAAATTTTTAGAGTTTCCCCTTATTATATGGATTGAATATATCATAAATTAAATGTAGATGAAAATGATAGCCTTCCTCTTACTACTTGAAGTAGGACCACTTTAAAATAATACACTCTTTCCTTAATGTTGAGGTATGTATGAGTTGTGGGGAGGTTAAGATGTGCTGGAAAGAATGTAAAGTGGGCAGAGGTTAAGATGTGCAGATAAATCTTCAGCACAACCTTGAAAATAACTAAATATAAAATGAACTTGGAATATGAAAAAAATGACTAAGTATAAAGTATAGAGAGTAAGGATATTCTATGAAACTATAATGGAGATAGTGAAAACCTATTATGTTACATTTTACTCAATAACACACTCATACCTCAATATATAATTATATTAAAAAATAATATTATTAAATAATTATCGACCTTGAGACCTCTTTTTACATATTTCCTTCCATTTACATGACACTTGCCAATCTGTCTACACCCTTGCGGACATTACTAAATTTTATATTACTATCAATAATAAATTGAATATGAAAAGATATTATACAATTAAAAAATAAAATTGCAATCTTTATTACAAAAATTATTGTTATTAATTGTCATATATATATATATATATATATATATATATAGCTTTTTTTAAAATAATGTTTAATTAATATAACAATTATTTTCAAAGTTTTATTACTTAATTATTTTAAAATTATTTACAAATTATGAAGCTTTTTTTAAAATAATGTTTAATTAATATAAAAATTATTTTCAAAGTTTTATTACTTAATTATTTTAAAATTATTTACAAATTATATATATATAATTTAATTTAATTTAATGTATAGAGGTGTATTGATTTGATATTTTATGTAATATTTCAAAAGAAATTGGAATTTCCTCTTATTTGAATTTACTGAATATATCATAAATTAAAAATTAAAAGTGGATGGAAAGTATAATATTCCTCCTATTAAGGATTACTTTAAAATAATACAATTTTTCTTGACATTAACATTTATTTAAATTATAAAAACCCTAGTGTTGAGCTCCCATGCTCCCGGTTTTCCAGCAGGTCGCTGGTCTGGTGCCCCCTGCCCCCCTCCTCCCTCCTTCGCAGCAGCTGCAGAAGCTCTAATGATGACCCCCTCATCTCCAGCGCATGGTGGTGCCTCTCCTGGTAAAGCCGCGACAATGGCTGTGGGCCTCCCTCCCTCGGCCGCGACCTCCACGTCCGGGCCGACCTCTCTTGCAGGTACTTCCCTTGGTGCTCCATTGACAACAACCTCAGATTTTCCCCCTCTGGTGCCAACCTTCTCCTTTAAAGAGGTGGCTTCACGCCAAGGGTCTCTATCCTGTCTGCATGCATCGGCACTGGAGGCTTCTTCTCGTCAAGGTTGCCCCTTCAGGCTGCATGCAGTAGTTCCTGAAGCTCCGATAGTTTCCATTCCAATGTCGCAAGAAGCCTTAACTCATGCTCGCCATTACAACAGGCATGCTCTAGTTTACATGTTTAACGGGTTTTGGCCCTCTCTTCCAGATCTACTCTCCTTGTTCTCCTCCGAATGGTACCCATTCTTAGATGGATAAGTCATTACCTACCCTTGTGCAAAAGGGTTTTTTGTGGTAGTTTTCGATTCTACAAGCGACAGAGACAAGGTGTTTAACTCCGGGCAGTGGTTCTGGTGCAGAGCAGGTCTGTCCATGCAACTTTGGACCCCTACCTTCGACCCCTCCACGGATCGTATCTCTTCAGCCCCAGTCTGGGTGAGACTTCCTTATTTTCCCCTGCATTTCTGGGGGGTTGATTCTCTTCAATATATTGGTAATGGCCTCGACAAGTTCCTTTGCAGAAGTTCAGACTCCAAGCCAGCCCGCTCCACCTTCGCCCGAATCTGTGTTGAAATGGATTTATCCAAAGGTTTCCCAGCTGAAATTATTCTCCAAGGCAAGGACTACTCAAGGACCCAAAAACTTGACTATGAGAATCTCAGTTTTAGGTGTAGGAACTGCTTTGAAATGGGGCACTTAACCCGTAACTGTGGGAAACCACTCGGGAAAAAAAGGTCGTCCAAGCCCACCTGGTGGACGGAGGCGTCAAAGGAACCGCATTATAAAAGCAAGACCCTGGAAGCGGCAGAAGAAGCAGAAGCTGAAGCCGAAATCAAATCCCCTGCTAAGGGGGAAGCAGAAGAAGCAGAAGCTGAAGCCGAAATTAAATCCCCTGCTAAGGGGGGAAGCATAAGCTACTCCCAAGTCATCCATCCAGCAAGAACCCTTGACTGCAAGCTGGGCAGACTTAGCTGAAAAGGAAGACCCTTTACGCCTGACGGAAATCCAATCCACAGACCAGAGCAAAGAATGGCAAAAGGTGTCAAAGAAGAAAAAAAACTTCCAACCTAGAAGTGATGTAATGACATGAAGCCGTTCAGGCTCGCTAAAATAACATGTGTGTCCACGAATTAGTACTGAGTTAGGATCTTTAGGCATATGTTTTCTAGTTTACAAGCAATCTCTATCGATGTATCGAACTCCAGTGGCATGTCCACTCTTATTAATACAAAGCTCCATTAACCGTTTCTGTAAAAAAAAAAACATTTATTTAAATTATGATATAGAATGAATTAGGATGTGCCAGAATGAGTGTAAAGTGTACAGAGGTTAGAATATGCCAGAAGTAAGAAGTGTAGAGTTCGATGCACAAGAAAAACCTTTAAAATGAAAGTATAAAATGAATGTGAAATATATAAAAAAAAATGATTAAATATGGGATATGGAAAGTAAAGTCATTTATAATGAAAAATAAAAATAATAGATTATTAATAATCTATGAAATAATATTATTATAAAAAAAATAATATTATTAATTTAATTAATTAATTATTAAATATGATAATATTAATTGTAATTATAATACCAATGTATTACTAAATTTTACATTATTCTCTATAATAGATTGAATAGGGAAAGAACATTATAAAATTTAAAAACAAACTTACAATTTTTATTACAAAACTTAATGTTATTATTTTTCATGCTCGTATATATATAAGTATAAATAAATGAGAGTTTTTAAAATAATGTTTAATTAATATAACCTTTAACATTTTCAAAGTTTTATTAGTTAATTCATTTCAAATTCTATACCAATCCTTTTAAATATATTTTTTACATTAATATTTATTTAATTTAATGTTTAAAAAGTAATGATGTGTTCATTTGATTTTTTAATATAGTTATTTTTTATATAATATATTTCAAAGAAAGTTTTGGAATTTCTCTTATTTTAATGGGTTGAATATATCATAAAGTAAAAATTAATTTTTTATGAAAAGTATAGCCTTGCTCTTACTAATTAAACTAGGACCACTTTTAAATAATACAAATTTTCCTTACACTAACATTTATTTAATTTATGATATAGATTGAATGTAGGGGTATGAGTTATGTGTTGGTATGATTGTGGTGAATTATGAGTTGTGACTAGGTATGTTTGTGTCGAAGTTAGGGTTTGCGGGAAATAATGTAAAGTGTGTCAAGGTCAGGATGCATGGGTGTGGGAAGTAGGGATTTTAGAGTTCTTCGTTGAAGAGATGATTCTTCAACACAACCTTGAAAACGACTAAGTATCAAATGAATAGGGAATATGAAAATAATTAAAAATAATTAAAAATCCTTAGGTATGAGATATGGAGAGTAAAGTGATTCTATGACACTATATTGAAGATAATGGAACTACTCAATAACACACTTTCCAATAACTTAGTATAAATTATTTTCATATATATTTTTTTACATTAATATTTATTTAATTTCATGTCTACATGAGCATCATTAAAAATAATTCTTATAATCAAAGGAACATGCACTTTGAAAAAAGTAAAGTTGACATTTTCTTAAATGATTTAAATAGTGAATTACATCTTCTAACTTATAAGGACAACATTGAATACCTTTATCATAAATTTACAACTACCCTTTCCTCTTTAATTAACAAGTTCTCTTTCGAGGTGTCCTGTAAAAAGAATAATAGAACGCTCAACCCTTGTTATGATAAAGAATGTAAACTTGCTAGGAAATCCATTAAGGATGCTTCTAATGAGTCCTTAAAACTCAATAATATCAATACGTACAAATCCCTAATTAAAAGGAAAAAAATGTACTATATCAATAAAAGAAAGAACATCTTTCACAACTATCTAAGTTGGATCCTAAGAAGCTCTAGAGGAGAATTCTAATCTGCAATACTAAAGAAAATAATTGATTCCCATAAGGGATTGAAATTATTACTTTAAAAGTATTTATGAGTTCCCTAATTCCATGGACACCATTCTTATTGTCCCTATAGAGGATGAAGTTTTTTCTTTGGATAACATAGAGTTCGGGATTGAGTAACTTGCAAATGGGAAATCTAAGGACATTGAAGGCTACCAAGATAAAATTTTTAAAATCGAAGGGCCTATCCTCATCCCTCACATACAGAAGATCTTCAATTTAATAGTCAAGTAGGGCTTCTCTAAACCCTGGATGAAAAGCCTCATTGTTCCTATTTTTAAAAATGGGGATAGAAACATTCCCTCTAATTATAGGACCATTATGATTAGCTCGGTTTTAGCCAAGCTTGATGGAATTATTTTGGAAAAGAAGATTAACCTTTGGATAGAAAGTCATGGTAAAAGAGCTAAAGTCTAGGCTAGGTTTAAGAGATATCATTCAACTGTGGACCATATTTTTACCTTTAGGATTATTGCAAAGGAGTTATGCAATACTAAAACAAATCTTTTTTGTTGTTTTGTTGACTTTAGAAAACCTTTTGACAAGGTTCCAGGAAAAGCCTTTGGAAGAGGTTGGAAGAGATAAAAGTGTCTTTCGAGTTGAAGGCTTCTGCAACAAGGCTGTATGAGAATTTTATTTCCAATTTTAATAAAACTAAGGGATTGTTGAAAGAGATTAACTACAATATTAGATTCAAGAAAGGTTGTCCTATGTCCCTTACCCTTTTTGGCATATACATTGGTAATTTATAAGATTGCTTGGAAGAAGCAGGTTGTGCTGGCTCTAATCTCACTGGTATAGTCATCAATCTTCTTCTTTATGCTGATGATATCGTTCTTATGGTGAGGAGTCCCCACGATATTGAAAACCAACTAAAAATCCTCAAGGATTTTTGCTCCAATATGGGTATGTCTGTCAATACTGACAAGACTAAGGTCATGATCATTAAATCCAATAATATCACTTACGATACCTTCGTATATGAAAAGAACAACTTGGAGGAAGTGAATTCATACAATTATTTGGGAAACAATATCCACCACAAGATCAACTAGAATAATAACATCTAGAAAAGGATTATTGAGGGATGGAAATCTTATTATGGGCTTGAAAACAATTGTAAATCAGTCGATCTTTGGATATGGGATAAGAAAAATATCCTCTTTGAGACTCTTTCTATGCATATTATTCTTTATGGATGTGAAGTCTAGGGATGTAGTATCTGTCATGAATCCTGGAGAAACATAGAGTAAATAAAAAAGAGTTTTATAACCTATAATCTCAAAATTAAAGGAAATATGCCTATCCTATCCTCCTCTTAGAGGAAATCCTTTCCCCCATTGAGAGCACGGCTATGACTAGTACCTAATATATAAAAACAAGTTAAACAACATGGAAAACAAGAGGCTTCCTAAAATTGCTTCAAAATCCAGTCGTAACCATCATCGACTCAAGCGAGGGTGTCATTAAGATGCCCAGTATTGGCTAAGATATTAGGGAATCATGGAAGACATCATTTTCCAGAATAACGATACTATTAAAAATATCACCAAATCAAAATTTAACGAGAAAATGTGGGGCGATAAAGGGTTAGAGGAAAAAATAAAATTAAGGTATTATAAGGATGTAATCAACCCTAATCTAGAAGATCAAAATTATCTCTTTGTTTCGATTAGTGTAAAGAAAAAAATAAGCATTGGTAAGATAAGAACAAATTCTCATGAGCTCCATAGTAAAACTGGGCATTGGTCAATTCCTAAAAGGCCATGGGATGAAAGTGTGTATCACCTTTGTGACACTATGAAGGTTGAAAATGAAAATAAATTTCTCTTAGATTGTTGAGCCTATACTTAGATTAGATTTCAATTTGAAAATATTTGTCACACTACCAACCTTCCTAACCTTTTAACTCAACAAAACTATGGTGATCTTGGAAATCTTCTCTTAATTCTTTTCGAGCACAGAAACAAAATTCTAAAGAAATGTAAGTAATCCCTTATGCTTTTAAGGTTCGATAGACCAATTCGGTCTCAATGGACATTAATCATCATCGTCATCATCATTGATTTCATTTTTTAATATAGTTTTTGTATATGTAATATATTAAAAATAAAAATAAAAATTTCCCTTATTTAAATGAACTCAATATATTATAAATTAAAAATTAAATGGGGATGGAAAGGATAACCTTCCTCTTACTACTTGAACTCTTACTACTTGAACTAAGATACGATAATGTGAAACCTATCATCTTACAATCTACTCAATAACACATTATATAATTATAATAAAAAATAATATTATTATTAATTACTTATCAAATATGATAATATTAATTGTAATTATAATAGGAATGTATTACTAAATTTCACACTATTATCTATAATAAATTGAACAGGGAAAGAATACTATAAAATTAAAAAATAAACTTAAAATCTTTATTATAAAATTTATGTTATTAATTGTTATATTCATATATTTAAATATGAATGATTTTTTTTAAAATAATCTTTAATTAATATAACAATTACTATTTTCAAAGTTTTATTGGTTATTAATAATTTTTAATTAATATAACAATTACCATTTTCAAAGTTTTATTAGTCATTTCAAAAAGTATGTAACAATTAA
>JASDQU010102142.1:87716-107915 GCA_032191745.1 Picea mariana
ATATAATATATTTGAAAGAATTTATTTTCTTTTATTTAAATCTATTGTATATATTATAAATTATAAATTAAATGCTAATGGAAATGATAATCTTCCTTTTACTATTTAACTAAGATTAACTTAAAAGAATATATATTTTTATTATATTATCATTTATTTAATTTATGATTTAGAATGAATATGAATAAAATTAATTGTAATTATAAAGATAATGTATTACTAAATTTTAGGTTATTATTTATCATAGAAAGAAACAAGACTATAAAATTGAAAAAAATAAACTTACTATCTTTATTACAAAATTTTATGTTATTAATTGTGATTCTCATATACTTAAATATACATAATTTTTTTAAATGTGTTTAATTAATAGTTACCATTTTCAAATTTTTATCACTTACTTCCATTCAAATACATTAATATTTATTTAATTTAATGTTTATGTAGTGATGTATTAGTTTGATTTTTAATGTAGTTTTTTTAAAGTTTTTTTTGGAATTTCTCCTTATTTGAATGGACTAAATATATCATAAAATAAATTTTAAAATGGACTAAATATATCATAAAATAAATTTTAAAAGCAGATGGAAAGATACCATTCTTCTTACTACTTGAATTAGGACTAATTTAAAATGATACATTTTTCCTTACATTAATATTTATTTAATTTATGATAGAGAAAGAATGTAGAGGTGTGAGTTGTGGGGATGTATGGTTGTGTGGATATTGTTGTTGTTGATGATGATGATTAAAGTCCACTAAGACTAAATTGATCTATCAAACCTTAAGAGGGTAAGTGATTACTTGTGATTCTTTATAATTTTGTTTCTGTGCTCGAAAAGCATTAAGAGAAGCTTTCTAAGATCACCATACTTTTGTTGAGTTAAGAGGTTAGGAAGGTTGGTAGTGTGACAAATATTTTGAAAATGAGATCTAATATGGGTATAGGCCGGACAATCTAAGAGAAAGTGCTTTTCATCTTCAACCTTCTTGGTGTCACAAAGGTGACACACTCTTTCATCCCATGGAAATTTAGGAATTGACCAACTCCTAGTTTCACTATGAAGTTCATGAGAATTTGTTCTTATCTTTGCAATGTTTATTTTTTTTCTTTACACTTGGCAAAACAAATAGATAATTTTGATCTTCTAGATTAGGGTTGATTACATCCTTATAATATCTTAATTTTTTTTTTCCTCTAACTCTTTATCACACCACATTTTCT
Organism: Picea mariana; assembly: GCA_032191745.1. Lineage (NCBI taxonomy): Eukaryota > Viridiplantae > Streptophyta > Pinopsida > Pinales > Pinaceae > Picea > Picea mariana. The sequence continues at coordinate 88,942 of JASDQU010102142.1, forward strand.
CCTTAAATTTTGAGTTGACGTTTTTTTTAATAGTATCTTTATTTTGCAAAATGGCATCTTCCATGATTCCCCAATAGTTTAGCCAAGACAAAACATCTTTATGCCATCCTCGCTTGAGTCGATGGTGGTTATGACTTGATTTTGAAGAAATTTTAGGAAGCCCATTGTCTTCCATGTTGTTTAACTTGTTCTTATACATTAGGTATCGAGTCATAGCCATGCTCTCAATGGGGGAGAGGCTTGTTTCTAAGAGGAGGATGGGATAGGGCATATTTCCTTTAAATTTGAGATTATAGGTTATAAAATTCTTTTGTATTTACTCTATCTTTCTCCAGGATTCACGAGAGATAATACAACCCCAAACTTCACATCCATAAAGAATAATAGGTGTAACAAGAGTCTCAAAGATGAGTTTCTTCTTATCCCAACTCCAAAGATCAACTAATTTACAATTGTTTTCAAGCCCATAATAAGATTTCCATCCCCCAATAATTCATTTCTCAATTCTATAATTCCAATTGAGCTTGTGGTGAATATCAATTCCAAGATATTTGTATGAAGTCACTTCCTCCAAGTTGTTGTTTTCATATAGGAAGGTATCATAAGGGATCTTATTGGATTTAATAATCATGACCTTAGTCTTATCAGTATTAACAGTCATACCCATATTGGATCAAAACTCCTTGAGGATTCTTAGTTGGTTTTCAAGATCATGGGGACTCCTCTCCATAAGAACGATATCATCGGCATAAAGAAGAATATTGATGACTATACCACTTGGAGTAGGGCCGACACAACCTGCTTTTTCCAAGCAATGTTCTAACTTGTCAATGAATATGCCAAAAAGGGTAGGGGACAAGGGACAACCTTCTTTGACTCCGATATTGCAGTTAATCTCTTTTGATCATCCCTCAATGTTTTTAAACTTAGAAATAACGTTATCATACATCCTTATTGCAACAACCCTCAACTCGAGAGGCACTTTTATCTCTTCCAACCTATTCCAAAGGTTTTTCCTAGGAACCATGCCAAAATCTTTTCTAAAGTCAAAAAAACAACAAAAAATATTGGTTATTTTCTAAAGTCAAAAAAAAAAAAAAATATTGGTTTTAGTTGCGACCTGGCGTTTAACTCTTTTACTGTGACTTTCTAGCCAAAGACTAATCTTCTTTTCCAAAATAATTCCATAAACCTTGGCTAAAATTGGGCTAATCATAATGGTCCTATAATTAGAGGGAATGTTTCTATCCCCATTTTAAAAAATAGAAACATCGAAGCTTCTACTTGAACATGTAAAGAATATTGTAAAATTAAAAAAAGAAAATTTAATGTTATTAAGAAATAATAATATTTTTAATTCATCATTAAATATGATAATATTTTTTTTAAGTAAAAAAGAGAGAATAGATCCTTTATATTATATCATAACAAAATATACAGTTGTCCTTGGGCTGCCAGCTATTTTTCCAAAAAGCAGAAATCGGAACAGTTGGCAGCCCTGGATGACTATGTCAAAATAGGCAAACCACCATCTTCCCTGCCCAGAGGAAACCAGGACAAGTGGCAGTCCATAATTTGAAGAATTGTCCATGACAACTAAAATTAAAAAGAAACTAAACATAAAGACATAACCCCCAACCGGAGCTGAGCAACTAATCAAAACCAGAAGGAAAATCTAGCCACGCTGCTACCTATTGAGGTCTTCATTGTCGGGGTTGTCACTAGGCATCTCGTACCGAGCTGGCAGGGCATAAAGTCTCACGCACGTCGGACACCTTTGCTTTTCTGGCGCATCAGAGAGAGCCTCATAGATCATGTCCATGCATTGGCTCATGAGTGCACCATGGTAGGCCTGGTCTACCATTTGGTGCCTCAAATCGAGCACCAAATCGAGTTGGTCTGGGTGGAATAAGGGTGGAGGGATACACCAATGATATGAGGGTGTTGGAATAGAAGGTGGCGCGAGGACCTCACCACCCTCCTTCGATGCGCGTCCATCCATCGCAACCTCCTGGTTTCCATCCTCTGCTGCAACCCTCGTTCCATCCATTACATCCTTCGGGTGTCCCGTTGTCATGCTCCGCTCCTCAACCCTGCCTTCTGCACCCGTCCTTGTATTCCCTGGTTCACGTTCAGAGACTGTGAGTGGAGAGAGCTCCTCCGAGAGTATTTCATTCTAGGCCATTTGGAGGTACTCGTCCGAGATTTCCTCCTCAATGTAACAAATGAGGAAATCCTCAACCAGTAAGCCATGTTGTTTTCCCCTGTATCGACCCGAATTTCATCCCCAGGGAGGATAATTGGAGGCTTTGGTCCCTTGAAGAGTGAATTCTCCGAAGGGAGATAGATGGCCTCTTCCAAGATGACCTCCTCCACAAAAACTACTGGAGGCGACCATGCCATTCTTTCTATATCATCGTTGCGAGCAAGCCAAGCTTTTTGGGTGAGAGCAATTTAGAGTGCTCGCTCCAGTTTTTGCAGTCTTTTCTGCCTTATAGCTAGGGTGTACCAGGTTGGGCCTCAACGCAGCTTTCCCTGGTCCTTGGGCATCATAAGGATGAAGCTAATGGTGAATTCCTGGTGGATGCAATGATGGCCGCACCCAAGATCCAGATTACTAGCCTGGTGCGAGCCAAAAACGAAATGAGGAAGGAAGATGCAGAGGTAGATAAAAATTGGAGGGTGCGACAAGATGAATTCAATGACTTCCTCCCGAAAATTGAATTCGGTGGCCGCCTGGCTGTTTGTGCGAGTGAAAGGTCTCATGGATGTGGGATTGCAGTTATGGCTAGCTCCCATTCTTAATGTCAAGGGGATGGGATCCGACCACCCTTATTTATGGCTTGGCTAGGCCCTGTGGGACATGGCACATGGGTGAAATGTGTCACCCCATCCGGGGTATTCAATATGATAATATTACTTATACCAATGTATTACTAAATTTTATATTATTATATATAATAGATTGAATATGGAAATAATATTAGAAAATTAAAAAAACAAATTTACAATTTTTTTAGTAGCAAGTATTGACCCGGGAAGAAATCTGAACCGCATTCCTCGGAGCAACCGTAAGCTAGGGTTTGGACAGTTGCGGACATTGCAGAGAGCAGCATGAGAACTAGAAGAGGGGGTAAGGGGACCCCCTCATACAAACATATAGTGGTAGACAGAGGGAAAGGGCCAAGGGGAAGATTATTCAAGGCACCAATGACAGGCACCTTGGGATTAGACCCTGGAATAGGTCAGGAAAGAAACAAGGGGAAAAGTGAATGCAGAGAAGAGGAAGCAAGAGAAACTCAGAACGAGTCGCAAGACACAAAAAAGACCAACCAAACCGAAGGGCGTAACCCATGCAAACCCAAAGCAACATTGATACCCAAGGTGGTATTGGAGGATCCGCAGACACAACTCTACAGAGATCAGATGAAGGCGCATGCACTAATCTGCAAATTTATGGGATTATGGCCCACAGAAAAGGCACTGTGCAACTGGATTGAATATCACTAGAAGACAAATGGGAAAGTGGAGCTCCACCTAGGTTCAAAAGGTTTCTTCACAGTGGTATTCATAAACCTGAAGGATAGAGACAAAGTATTTGAAGGAGGTCCATAATTCCATGCATCAACAAGATTGTACATGAAGCCATGGAAGGATAATTTCTCCCCAAAAAAAGAGACCTTCAAAAAGGTATCGGTCTGGCTGAGACTCTACTCCCTACCCTTAGACTACTGGCTACCCTCCACTTTCGAAGCAATAGGGAATAAACTGGGGAAATATATAAAGACCACAGAAGCAACCTTGAAAGGGAGATACACATCCTACGCAAGAATATGCATAGGATTTTATTTGAGGAAAAAAGAGAGCACACGAGGAGATTGGACACCTAGGAGTCAAAGCCAGCAAGGTACAACCACAACTCTCACCCAAACAGACACAGAGGAAAAAAAGGCAGGAAATCCAACAATGTAGCCCTGCAGGAGCTTGGAGCTCTACTGATAAACTTGGGTAAGATGAAAAAACTCTTCCCCAACTCCCCCTCGCATGTTTAAAATGAAGGTTATAACATGGAATATAAGAGGCCTAAACAACCCAAGAAAACAACGAATCCTTAGGAACAGATTAAAACAAGAACAATCAGATCTCTGTTTTATTCAAGAGACCAAGTGTAATACAGAAAGAATGGACACAATTAGTCAAAAACAATGGCACAAGTACAATATGGTGGCCATTGGATGCCACCAAATTGCAGGAGGCATCCTCACCCTGTGGAACCCACAAGTGCTAAGCCTAATAGCAGCTGAAGCGACAAGGCATACCATTACGATCTGCATGCAAATCATTGGGAACACAGAGGAGATTTTATGCACTAATGTGTATGGACCCCAGGCACTAGAGGATAGGAGGGGAATGATAAGTGATCTAGCATACCTCAAAAACCGAGCAAACAACCTCCATTGGATCCTAGCTGGGGATTTCAACATCATCACATCACTCGCAGAGAAAAAAGGAGGGACAAGAAGATTGGATAGAGATGCAGAGAAATTCTCAAAATTCATAGACACAGCTGAAATGGTAGATATGAAAACCAAAAATGGCTATTTCACCTGGAATAATAAGTGAATGAGCCAACATCAGGTAGCAACTAGACTCGACAGATTCCTAGTGTTAGAGTCAGTCATTATGCAAGGGATAACCTTAGACTGCAACATCCTTCCATGGGGGGGATCTGATCATTGGCCAGTGCAACTAGAAGTAGGATTTCGGACCACACCTAAGAACAGACCCTTCAGATTCGAGAAATTTTGGTTGGAACACCCGAATTTCAAGGAAAATATCAAGCAGTGGTGGAGTGAAGAGCAACCAGAGCAAGGGACAAGGGTGTTCAAACTCTACAAGAAACTAAAATATATCAAATATAGGCTCAAGGAGTGGAACAATGACACCTTTGGGAATATAAACCAAGTGAAGAAAAACATAGAAGAAAAAATGAAAAAACTCCAGGAAAACTGCATTTTGGAGGGCTATAATGAGGATAGGAAAAAAGAGGAGATCAAGATGACCCAGGAATGGGATGAAAGGTGCCAACAAGAAGAAAATATCTGGAGACAAAAGTCCCAGATCATATTGATAAAGGAATGGGAAAGGAACACCAAGTTATTTCACAGAACAACCATGGCCAGAAGAGCCCATAACAAAATATTGAAGATAAGGGACCCGAATGGAATAGAAAGAGAGTCCCATAAGGACATCGAAACAACGCTGGTAAACCACTTCCACGAGATCGCCTAGGAACCCAATCAGGATAGAATGGAGGCCATACAAAAGGTGACCCAACACATCCCTAGCTTGGTAACAGAAGAACAAAAAAAAAACTTGATAAAACCCATTGTGGAGGAAGAAATAGACCAAGCACTCCAGGAAATTCCCAATGGAAAAGCTCCAGGCCCATATGGGTTAACAACGGAGTTTTTCAAATTTTGCTGGGAAGTTGTCAAACAGGATGTCTACAAGGTAGTAGAAGACTCTAGAAGGTCAACCTCCATCCTGAAAGCACTAAATGCTACTTTGATAACACTCATCCCCAAAGAAAATGAAGCCAAAACTCCCGATCATTATAGACCAATAGTGCTGTGCAATGTGGTGTACAAGATAATTTCCAAGGTTATAGCCAACAGACTGAAACCACTACTACCCACAATGGTGTCGAAAGAGCAAGCGTGGTTCGTAGAAGGAAGGAAAATAATGGACAATATTATCCAAGACCATGAACTGATCCACACGATGTAGCTTCAGAAAAGAGGGGGAATGATAATACAATTGGACCTAGTGAAAGCCTACAACAAAATCAACTTGCACTATATGGTCAGAACCCTAGAAGCCTCCGGCTTCACCCAACACTGGATCCGATGGAAAACCAACCAAGTATCCACAACAAGCTTCTCGCTACTAGTAAACGAATCCCCTGCCAAACCCTACTGGCCCACAAGAGGCATCAGACAGGGAGACCCACTGTCCCCCTTCTTATTCATCTTAATGATGGAAGGACTCAGCCAAAGCATAAAAAGCACAACCGCAACAGGGGAAATAAAAGGAATCAAACCTTATGAGAATTGTCCAACTTCCACACACCAACAGTTCGTGGATGATACCTTACTTCATGGCATGCCCACAGTCAAGGAAGCGGAAGCCTACAAACAAATCTTAGATGAGTTTGGGTAAGCCTTAGGGGCTGAGATAAACCAGTCCAAATCAATGATATTCTTATTTAACACCAACCCAGCTATCCAAAGAAATTTAGCCAACATCCTGGGCTTTGAATGCGAAACCCTCCCAACCAAGTACTTAGGCATGCTCCTGACAGACAAAGCCTACAAGATGTCAATGTGGGAAGAAATAGTCAACAAGCTTCAAGACCGGGTAAACAATTGGAATTTCATATCCCTCAACCTGGTAGGAAGACTCATCCTAACCAATTCAGTTCTGCAAGATATCCCAACATTTATGATGTCAGTCTTCCTGGCCCCCAAAGGAATTTTACAAAAAATAAGAACCATACAAAGGGAATTCTTGTGGTGCAGAGCAGAAACAAGGAAAAAATGGGCACTAGTGGCTTGGGAGAAGGTGTGTAAGCCAAAGATAAAGGGAGGCCTTGGGCTACATGACCCACAAGTAACCAATGATGACTATGGGGTGAAGCTCTCGTGGAGATGGGTCAATGAAACAACCACACCATGGGTTAACCTGTGGAAGGAAAAGTACGCCTTGAATATTAGTAACCAGGACATAATCCACTTCAGAGGCACCAAGGAGGGTTCAACCATCTGGAACTTAGCTTGGCGAAAAAAGACTTGGATCCAGACAGATAGATTTTGGGAAATAAGGAATGGTAGAACCGCTAGATTCTGGGAGGATGCCTGGCAATAGGAACCCAAAATGGAACAACTAGGCCGGGAGGAACTTCAACAGGAGATGATGGCGCAAGGAAAAACCCGAGTTTACCATTACTGGAAACAAGAAGCAGAGCACAACAAATGCAAAATCTAGAACACTCTCACCCCACAGACTCGAGACTAGACCACAATAGCAGTTAAAGAAGTGGAAGAGGAACTGGGGAGAAGGAAAATCGTAGTCACTGAGGGAAATGACTAGCTGAGATGGGAGCACAAAGATGGAGGTGAATTCAATATTAAATAAGCACGCCACTACACAACAAACCAGGATCAAGAAGTTGCGGCGTATCATTGGGACAAGCTCTGGAATAGCCTCCAATGGCCAACATTAAAAATATTCTAGTGGCTAATACTACACAACTGAATCCTAACTTGGGAGAACCTAAAGAAGAGAGGTTTCATAGGCCCTTCAAGATGCCACCTATGTGAAGAAAAGGAAGAAACAACGAACCATCTCTTGGATGAATGCACTTACACATCAGAGTTATGGGACTGGGCGACAGGCATTTTATGTCAGTCTAATAGGGTTAGAGGAAACATTTCCGCAACCATAAATAAATGGGAGGAAAACTACAGTGACAACGAAGAGGTGAATCTTTGCTGGACCCTCATCCCCAACATGATCATTTGGGAAATTTGGAAGGAAAGGAACCGACGCATCTTCAGGAACTAAAGATGGACAGTTGAAAATATCAAGGAAACAATAATAGACATGACAAGGGAAACGATATAGAGCCACAACCTCCGAATAGGAGGAGTGCAACTCACTGATCGAGATCTCAGAATTCTAGAGGCTTTCCAAGTGAAAGGAAGACACAACCCCAATTAGGTGAGACAAATGCTGCAACTAAGTTTAGGCGAGCGCAACTGGAAAGTGCCACCAAAGGGCTCCCTCAAGCTAAATTTCAATGGGGCATCGAAGGGAAACCCAGGATGGACCGGTATGGGGGGAGTAATCAGGGACAGTCAGGGAAGAATTATCCGACTATACACAGGAAGTTTGGGGAATTCAACAAACAATGCTGCGGAATTTGGAGCATTGGAGACAGGTCTGGAGATACTACACAGGGAAGGAATGGAAAATGTAATAGTGGAAGGTGACTCCATGCTAGTCATCAACACAGTAAGAAAACTCCAAAACGACACCAAAGTGGGAAAAATACAGAGGCACTGGCGCTTGACGTACTATCTGTAGAAGATTTAGGAGCATCTATAGAAAGGGATCACAGTGGAGTTGCGCTGGGTCCATAGGTCAACAAATGGACTGGCGGATAGAATTGCTAATGAAGGGGTCGACAGGGAAGGATCAGAATTGGATGCCACATGGATTAGCATCCTAAGTGGCCAGTTTCAGACAGACTGTACCCATCTAGCGGCAAAGGACTATAATGGCAGCCGAAGTACGGGTGACCACATCGAGGCTGGATACATAGAATTAAATGAAGGGCAAGTAGGATCAAGGCCGAATCTATTAGGTCACCTTTTAAACACGAGTTACAATGTAGATCATAGTCACACCACAAGAAGGGGTATGATACCAAGGTCCTGTCAATAGAAGGAAGTACAGGGGCTGACCGTGGGAGAATGGAAAGGGTAAGTGATGCAGGAGCATCACAAGCAGCCAGCCAACCGAGCATGAAGGCATAAGACAGCTGGAAAATGCAACACACATTTTACATGTTTTGGAAATGTTTTTGAAGCATTAATGTGATAGTTAAAAGGAAGCGTACTTGCATATTGTAAATAGATCATGAGCGATTGCTCTCATCTGTAAAAAGTTAAGGCATTTATGCATAATTAATGAAGTAGGTAGATTTAAATTCCAGATTAGACAGTTTTAGGAACAAGAGGGAAAATGACTATGGACACCCTCATCTTTGTATCATTATGGCATTCAAAATTAGATCATTGTAGCATTAGCATAGAGCAGGGGAGAGCTGTAGCAGAGGAGTTGTAAAGAAGAACCCATGTACAGAAGTTCTGGATTAATATATGAAACTTTGATTTAGGTTCATGGTGTCATGATGATTTCTATGTATACATGCTAAATGGTTTGCTTACAGTTCTTACTCTCTCTGTCATGCATTTGTTATTATGCTATATGTGAATATATGTTTTTAAGTTGAATGTTTAAATTCTGAGAGAGAAAGAGAATGAGTTTCAATTGTTTCTCTTCCTGAGAGAATTTCCTGCAAGAAGTGCAGTGAAACATCCGCAAGGAGTGCGTTGACGAAGGTTAAGAGTCCATCTCTAAAAGCTCAGGAGGGATACCGTTGTTCTTAATAGAAGTGAAAAGTGGAGCACAGGAGTCGTGCAAGGATTGCACAGGCGTTGGAAGTCTTAGGACTTATCAACTAAAAGGGGAGTGGAAGGACTGCTGTTGCAGAGGAGTTGCACAGAGTCAAGAGATTCAAATACGCAACAGTATTTGAAGGCCTGCCGCAAGGAGTGCGAGCAGAAGCCCTTTTTCGAGACTTGAATTTAGCAGAGAAGCTCAAAAGGGGTAGTTCCTTTGAAGTATTCAAAGGGAAACGAAGTGAAGTTTCTTTGAAGAAGGAAGGTCATGGCGAGCGGACATTCGTTCATTTCACAGAGGTTCTTGAGGAAAGAGTCGGATGGTCAGAATTATCTGTGGAGAATCCCCGAAATAGCGAGGACCGTAGGATCTACAGAATTTGCAAGGTGGATAAGGGCATACAAACCCATCAATTTGGTACCCAGAATCAACGTGGGCCATTGATCTTGATCTGTTTATAGCTGTCAGATCATTTCGAGGATTTGGAGTTCGTAAATCCGGAGTGCAAGCCAAAACCTTTGGTTGACCAAATCCCCGAAGCACGAAAAGACTTTCATGTATAAAGGAAGAGCGACGAGGTCATAATTTTAGAACTTCGGAGTTCAATATTTTGGAGGTCTTGAGGACGTGTGATTAGGACGCAGGGGAGAGAAAAGCCCGAAATCCGAAGTCGTGGTAGGATATTGTTGGAATTTTGGGAATCAGAATTTCAGCATTCCCGTTGACAAGAGTTTGGGATCTTCACATGAGAACCCCTGAAGTTGTGAAATGCGAAATAGCGTGAAGGGACGTTTCGACAATTTGGTGTCTCAGGGTTTGGGAACCCAAGAGGACATTGTTCTGGGATCGAGAGTCTTGGACTCCCGGTACCAAAAAGTTTGAAATCACGTGGGCCACCAGATCGAAGGGAGGCTTATAGCCATTGATCCTATTGGAAATATTGTTTCGGAGTTCAGGGCATGTGGAGGTTAGAGAACCAGAGGCTTTACATCAGGATTCGCGAAATCACGAAGTCTGGAACCCTGAAAAGGCGAAAAACCTGATACAGGAGCAGAACGTGACCAGAGGTTTGGTGTATCGGAATTTTGGGTTTCAGAAAGTGGAAGAGTTGAGGAGTTCAACATTAGGGGTCGCGAAACCCCAAAATTTGAAGTCCTTTGTGGCTTAAATGAAGGGGTCGATTAACCCTCGGCGTGGTTGTAGTGAGGATCCTGTGCAGACCTTGATTCTGAGGATTGGGGGTCTACGTCAAGTGGTATCAGAGCCCAGAACAATTTCTTTGATTTCTGTAGCATTGAAAAGAGAAATTTCTTAGCCATGCCGCCGAGAAGAAGAGATAGGCCAATGCCTGATCCATTAGTGGAAAGGGAAATGCGCGAACTACGTGCTAGGCTTGATGCCATGGAGACAACACAGAGGCGCACAGTTAATGCTGGGGATGTCAGTGAGGCTGAAAGTGAAAATGAAGCTGGAAATGAGGGAGAATAAGTTGCAACAGATGAACACCAATTCAAGGCTGTTGCAAGGATAGGCACCAGGAAAAAAATGGAGATTCCCATGTATGAGGGAAACTTGGACGTTGAAGAACTTCTAGACTAGATTAGAGCTCTGGATAAATATTTTGACTATGAGGATGTCGAGGAAGACAAGAAGGTCAAACATGCTGTCACAATACTTAAAGGGCATGCAACATTATGGTGGGATGAACTGCAGGCTGACAGACGCTGCAAAGGCAAGTAGAAAATCAAGAGTTGGGATAGAATGGTTGCAAAAATGAAGGCAAAATTCATACCCAAGGATTATCAAATTACTCTGTTTCAGAGGATGCAGAATTTGAGATAGAAGCTGATGTCAGTGAAGGAATACACTGAAGAATTATACAAGATCAACATCAGGGCAGGTCATCGGGAAGGTGATGATGAAAAGGTTGCCGGGTACATGAATGGTCTGAGATATGACATCCAATATGAGATGAGAATGATGACCCTTATAAATGTGGAAGATGCTTATTAGATGGCTCTGAAAGCTGAAGAAAAGCTGAGCTGAAAGCAAGGTCAGAGAGGCCGAGGAAAAAGTCAAGCCCAAGGCAAAAAAATTGCCCAAGACAGGAATCAGAAACCCAAAGAAGAGTGGAAGAACCCTCAGACTCAGCATGAGAGAGGTGGAAGCTCACATAGAGGACAACATGTTGATAAGAATGCTTTTCCTTGAACCAGAGGGAGAGGAAGAGGCAGAGGTGGAGAAATAAAATGCTTTACCTGTGGAAAAAATGGACACAAATCCTATGAATGTCCAGATAAAAAGAAAAATGGTGGTGAAACTCACATTTCCGAAGAACAAGGATGAAATGTTGAGGTAGAAGATGCTGAGGGTGGAAGATCACTGATGATGAGAAAAGTTCTCTTAATGCCAGAGAAAGAGGTAGAGAACCCAACCCAAAAGAACATACTTTTTCAGACTGCTTGCAAGACCAAAGACAGGGTATGCAAGGTCATCATGGATAGTGGTAGCACAAACAATCTCATTTCTACAGAGATGGTAGAAAAGTTGGAGCTGGAGACTATTGAACATCCAAGACCATACAAAGTTTCATGGCTACAAAAAGGACATCAGGTAAATGTCACTAAACAATGTTTAGTTGAATTTAAAATAGGAGGATATAAGGATGAAATAATATGTGATGTTATTCCCATGGATGTTTGTCATCTATTGCTGGGTAGACCGTGGAAATATGACAGGAATGTGATTCATGATGGGAGAAAGAACACATACACCTTGGAGAAGAATGGGAGAACTCACATGTTGTTGCCGATTAAGGATAAAGAAGTAAAACCTGAGGTAAATAACACTGTACTCCTCATGAGTGGGAAGGAACTTCTTAAGGAGGTTAAGAAGAAGGAAGATACACAATTTATCATGGTTAGGAAGCCTAGAATTGTTTTAACCAGTACAAGAGTGGATGATTTTCCAGAGGAAATTCAAGAGTTACTGGAAGAATTCATTGATATAGTAGTGGAAAAACTACCTCGTTCGTTGCCACCAATCAGAAGTATAAGTCATCACATCGATCTCATACCTGGAGCTAGTTTACCAAACAAAGCAGCGTATAGATTGACGTCGCAGGAGAATGAAGAGGTCAAAATACAAGTCTAGGACTTAATGGACAAGGGATTGGTTAGAGAGATCTTGAGTCCATGCGCTGTTCCAACAGTGCTCAACCCAAAGAAAGATGGAGGCTAGAGGATGTGTATAGACTCGAGGGCATTCAACAAGATTACCATCAGATATAGATTTCCTTTGCCAAGGATGGATGATTTGATGGATTGCTTGAGTGGAGCAATTTTTTTTTTCAAAGATTCATTTGAAAAGAGGATATCATCAAATTCGTATGAGAGAAGGTGATGAATGGAAAACAACATTCAAGAAAAATGAAGGGCTTGTTATGCCATTTGGCTTAACAAATGCACCCAGTACTTTCATGAGATTGATGAATGAAGTCCTGAAGGATTTCATAGGAAAATTCGTCATTGTATATCTTGACAATATATTAATTTTCAGCAAGACAGAAGCAGAGCATTTAAAACATTTAGCTACAGTGATGAGGAGATTACAACAAGAGAAATTGCTGATAAATATGAATAAATCGACATTTATGAGGACATAACTCATTTATTTGGGTTTTGTTATCTCTGCGAATGAGATGAAAATGGCTCTGGATAAGGTAGAAGCGATTAAGAATTGGCCATAATCGAAAAGTGTATTTGAGGTTCAAAGCTTCCATGGATTGGCTAGTTTCTACAGGAAATTTATCAGAAATTTCAGTGGAATTAGCGCATCGATGATGGACACAGTGAAGAAAAGACACAAATATTTTCACTGGACAAAAGAAGCAGAGAAAAGTTTCAACCTATTGAAAAGGATGATTACTGAACAACCAATTTTGGTGTTTCCAGATTTCAGTAAGGCGTTTCAGGTCAAATGTGACGCAAGTGGGTTTGCAATTGGAGCGGTCTTGAGCCAAGACGACAGGACGGTCGCATACTTCAGTGAAAAACTGAATGAAGCAAAGATTAAATATTCAACATATGACAAGGAATTCTATGAAGTCATACAAGCACTGAAGAAATGGAGACATTATTTGGTCCCTAAAGAGTTTGTTTTGTACAGTGATAATCATGCTTTACAATTTGTGACTCAACAGGAAAAGTTGAACCAAAAGCATGCAAAATGGGTTGAATATAAGCAGAATTTTACTTTTGTAATTAAACATATTTCTGGAATTGCTAACAAAGTTGCTGATGCTTTGAGCAGAAAATGTTTGCTGATGCAGGAATTCAGAGTCAAAACTTTGGGTTTTGATAATCTCAAAGAAATGTACAGAGACGATCCAGATTTTAAAGAGGCGTATGAGGCATCTAAGAATCCAATTCTCAGGGACAGAAGTCAATGGACTGAATATATGATCCAAGATGGATTATTATTTAGAGGCAATCAATTATGTATTCCAAAATGCTCCATGAGGGAGAATCTGTTGAAAGAAAAACACAGTGGAGGATTGGCCGGACACTTCGGTCATGATAAGACATTCTCAAAACTGAATGGCTCATATTTTTGTCCAAGGATGAGGATAGATGTCAAAATATTTGTGGACAGATGTAGAATTTGTCAGCACACAAAAGGAAAAAGGCAGAATACAGGGTTGTATCAGCCATTACCCATACCTGAAAGGCCGTGGGATGCCATAAGCATGGATTTTATATTGGGGTTGTGGAGAACACAAAGAGGATTTGATTCAATCTTTGTGGTGGTAGACAAATTTTCAAATATGACACATTTTATACCATTTCAGAAAACCAGCGACGCAACACATATTGCGAACTTGTTTTTCAAGGAAGTTGTCAGACTTCACGGCTTACCAAGGAGTATTGTTTCGGATTGAGATACCAAGTTCGTGGGACATTTCTGGAGGAATTTATGGAAGAAGCTGGGGACAAGTTTGTCATTTATCTCAACATATCATTCTCAGACTGATGGGAGAATAGAAGTTGTGAACAGAAGCTTGGGAGATTTGCTAAGGAGCCTAGTGACTGAACACCATAGTTAGTGGGATCACATTCTTCCACAGGCGGAATTTGCTTACAATGATTCAATCAACAGAAGCACAGGGCATAGTCCATTTCAGATTGTTTATGGAATGCAACCCAGGGGAGTGTCTGAATTGAATGATTCAGAACATAATGAAACTAGAAGTGCTAGTGCAGAGGATTTTGCAGAAGCAATGAAGGAACTTCATAGCCAAGTGAGGGAATGTTTACAAAATTCGAGTCAAGAGTATAAACGCAGAGAAGATCAACACAGGCGAGAACTTCAGTTTGAAGTTGGTGATTTGGTTCTTGCACATCTAAGGAAGGAGAGGTTCCCAAGGGTAACATATAACAAACTGAAAATGAAAAAGATTGAACCATGCAAGGTCTTGAAGAAATTTGGGGCAAATGCATATGAGATTGAATTACACGATGGGATCGAAATTTCACCGATATTCAACATCTTAGATTTGTACCCTTACAGAGCTGAAGAAGCAGGGGTAGACAATGAACATATAGAGGTTCAGTGGACTAAACAAATGCCTATAGCTGAAAAGCCACAGATGGAAAGTATACTTGATAAGAGGGTCAGCAGGAAGACCAAGAGGAAAGAGTATTTTGAATACTTGGTCAAATGGAAGGGACATCTAGTTGAAGATGCCAGCTGGGAAGATGAAGCAGAAATTCAGAAGCATGGACAGACCGTGCAAGAGCTCATGAATAGGAGTTCATGAAAATTTTCAAGCAAGGGAGTATGATGCAAGAGCATCACAAGAAGCCAGCCAAGCGAGCATGAAGACAGAAGACAACTGGAAAATGCAACACACATTTTACATGTTTTGGAAATGTTTTTGAAGCATTAATGTGATAGTTAAAAGGAAGCGTACTTGCATATTGTAAACAGATCATGAGCGATTTCTCTCATCTGTAAAAAGTTAAGCCATTTATGCATAATTAATGAAGTAGGTAGATTTAAATTCCAGATTAGACAGTTTTAGGAACAGGAGGGAAAACGACTATAGACACCCTCATCTTTGTATCATTATGGAATTCATAATTAGATCATTGTAGCATTATCATAGAGCAGAGGAGAGATGTAGCAGAGGATTTGTAAAGAAGAACCCATGTACAAAAGTTCTCGATTAATATATGAAACTTTGATTCAGGTTCATGGTGTCATGATGATTTCTGTGTATACATGCTGAATGGTTTGCTTATAGTTCTTACTCTCTCTGTCATGCATTTGTTATTATGCTGTATGCGAATATATGTTTTTAAGTTGAATGTTTAAATTCTGAGAGAGAAAGAGAATGAGTTTCAATTGTTTCTCCTCCTAAGAGAATTTCCTGCAAGAAGTGCAGTGAAACGTCCGCAAGGAGTGCGTTGACGAAGGTTCAGAGTCCATCTCTGAAAGCTCAGGAGGGATACTGTTGTTCTCAATAGAAGTGCAAAGTGGAGCACAAGAGCCGTGCAAGGAGTGTGCAGGCATTGGAAGTCTTAGGACTTATCAACTAAAAGGGGAGTGGAAGGACTGCTGTTGCAGAGGAGTTGCACAGAGTCGAGAGATTCAAATATGCAGCAGTATTTGAAGGCCTGAAGAAAGGAGTGTGAGCATAAGCCCTTTTTCGAGACTTGAATTTATCAGAGAAGCTTAGAAGGGGTAGTGCCTTTGAAGTATTCAAAGGGAAGCGAAGTGAAGTTGCTTTGAAGAAGGAAGGTCATGGCGAACAGACATTCGTTCATTTCGTAGAGGTTCTTGAGGAAAGAGTCAGACGGTCAGAATTCTCTGTGGAGAATCCCCGAAACAGTGAGGACCGTAGGATCTACAAAAGTTGCAAGGTGGATAAGGGTAGACGAACCCATCACTTTGGTACCTAGAATCAACGTGGGTCGTTGATATTGATCTATTTACAACTATCAGATCATTTTGGGGATTCAGAGTTCGTAAATCCGGAGTGCGAGCCAAAACCTTTGGTTGACCAAATCCCCGAAACGTGAAAAGAGTTTCGTGTATAAAGGAAGAGCGGCGAGGTCAGAATTTTGAAACTTTGGAGTTTGGGATTTCGGAGGTTTTGAGGACGTGTGATCGGGATGCAGGGGAGAGAAAAGCCTGAAATCCGAAGTCGCGGCAGGATATTGTCGGCATTTCAGGAATTGGGATTTTGGCATTCTCGTTGACAAGAGTTCGAGCTCTTCACATGAGAACCCCTGAACTTGCGAAACACGAAATAGCGTGAAGGGACATTTCGGCAATTCGGTGTCTCGGGGTTCAGGAACCCGAGAGGACAGTGTTCTGGGATCGAGAGTCTTGGACTCCCGGTACCCGAAAGTTTGAAATCACGTGGGCCGTCAGATCGAAGGGGGGATTATAGCCATTGATCCCATTAGAAATACTGTTTCATAGTTCGAGGCGTGTAGAGGTTAGAGAATCAAAGGTTTTACATCAGGATTCGCGAAATCGCGAAGTTCGGAACCCCAAAAAGGAGAAAAACCCGATACAGGAGCAGAACGTGATCAGAGATTTGGGGTATCAGCATTTCGGGTTTCGACAAGTGGAAGAGTCAAGGAGATTGACATCAGGGGTCGCGAAACCCCGAAATCCGAAGTCCTTTGTGTCTTAAACGAAGGGGTCGGTTAACCCTTGGCGTGGTTGTAGTGAGGATCCTGTGCGGACCTCGATTCTAAGGATTGGGGGTCTGCGTCAGTAAGATGCAGCCGACAAAGGAAGAAGACCAAAGGGATATCCCGACAGCAGTATTGGGTACACCTCATCTACACCCAGATCCCAAGGGAGGAAATGATTGGAGGACAATCTGTAAGGCAAAAGATTGGTGTTGGAGCGACGACAAAGCTTCTAAGTGTACACACTTAGAAACGGAGATAAATGACTGAAAGATACACCTTTACGAGAGACAAATGATTACCTGGAGAAGACCACCCCTAGGGAAACTCTATAAAATAAGAAGCATCAGGGATAGTGACAGACCAACTAGCAACAATTCCAGAGACTAGGAAAGGGAGAGTAGTAGTAGAGAAAGAAAGCACGACAGAAGCCACGACTTACAAGAAAAGATTGTAAGAATGAAGAACACCTAGAGTAAGAGGGGACCCCAGGGGGAGGAACTCCCGATAAGCGCCCGAAAGATCACGAGGATGGAACAGGCGGCCAGAGAGGCCAAAGGAACCTTCCTCGAGTAGACATATACAAAGGGTAAAGTAATTATCGATAGATGGGAGCGGGAAGTCAACACCAAGCGCTAGGGAAAAGATTGGGCGAAACTCATCCAAGAAGCAGATGGGTTAAGGGACCCAGGGGCCACACATGCCTAGAAAAACCTCTACCACAAAATAGTGGAGGAAGCCTGGCGTACAAAAATGCTAATATGAAAGCTGAGAGAAGAAAAGAACGAGACCAACATGGTGGAAAACCGAGGCCGCAAGAAGAAAATCATAGAAATCCTGAGCTGCCTCAGTGACCTGGAGGCCAGCGTAAGAGGCATAACAGAGAACTAGAGGAACCAAGGTGAACAAATAGACCGACTAGCTGGTCAATTCCAACTCTACCTTCGTTATGTCCATCACATGGACATCACTCTAGCAGACCGACGCAGAACACCAACCAACATCATAAGGACGCACATGGTGGAGCAAAAAAAGGAAAATGAGATAAGGAAGGTAGGAGATGAAAGCCACCCAATCTGCATGGACTAGCACAACACCAACTCAAGTTATTTTGCTTATCAATATAGGATCAACTCATGTTATATGCTCTCGCTTTTATGCATTTCAGATGGTATAGTTATTTTTTCTTCTTTAAACGAACTTATGGAGACTGGGTCGGTTTCCTCGAGTGGCGGCCCAACCATCCTACTACTAATGTAAATAGCATAGCTTGGGGACCCTTGATCTGGTTTCCTTTTTGGCAGATTAGGGGCCACCCCTCAGCCTTTTTTGTACAATATTTTACTCAGTAATATAGAATCTCAACTCACTTACAAAAAAAATAAAAATTGTCTCTTATGTATGTAAATATAAATGATTTTTTAAAATAATGTTTAATTAATATAACAATTTACAATTTTTTTTTTAATATATATATATATATATAATAATTTTTTTTAGAATTTTTTCTTATTTAAATGAATAGTTATATATATATATATATATATATATATATATATATATATATATATATATATATATATATATATATATATATATATATAATATTTTTTTTTAGAATTTTTTCTTATTTAAATGTACTGTAAATTTTTAGAATTTCTTCTTATTTAAATAGAATGGGCTGTAAATTTTTAGAATTTCTTCTTATTTAAATAGACTGAATATACTGAATATAGAACTTAACTTCAATAAACTTCAATAGCCTAATGATTAACAAGATGAAGTGAATATAATGATGTTAATTTTTTACTTTAAGTCTATATCATGTTGTCTATACCATGTTGCATGCCAAAAAGAGGTTGAATACCCTACTATGAGATTTTGGTCAAATATGAGGTTTGATCTGGATAGATTAATAACACGAAAACTAAAAGTATACTACAACTCAATCTAAAGAAATATGTAACACACATGTCTAACCCTAATGTACAAAATGTCATAAATCTGACTCAATTTAAT